>JANHFX010017020.1:0-47435 GCA_027560015.1 Chloroceryle amazona | reverse complement strand
CCTTTTTTTTTTCTTTTTCTTGTTTGCAGAATAAGTAAATATCTTTTCACAAGCAGGAATAAAGCCATGGCTCCTGCTCTCCCTTTGCCACCACTCCTTCACGTTTAGCAGGGGGTCCAGGAGGTAAAATGGAAAGCACATGGTTTTGTGACTTTACAATTGAAATAAAGAAATCTAATATGACAGAAGAAGCATGTTGTTTATGGAACTATGGATTTCAGTGAAGGCCATCCCTACCAAATCATAATTAAAACTACCATAATGACCTCAAGTTTCATTTGCTGGGCTGGGAAGGAGGAAAATACAGATATTTTGAGTGGGTTCTGCTGAAACAATTTATCGAGCCCCACAGCTGGTTTTAATGTGCTGATGAGCTGGGAAAACAGTCAAAATTGCACTCCAGTCAAGTGACTGTGTAATATCTGAGGGCAGAACCAGACCAAAATCTCTGTCATTTTATTTAATCTAATGAATAGTGTTTTGTAACTGAAAAACATAATTGCTCTGCACATGTTACGTGCACACTTCACTAATAAAATCGACAGTGCCACCAGTGGAACAAATGAAAACACTTTTAGTCTGATTTATTTAACTCTCTTAATTTTTTTTAAGGCTTCTTCAGCATAAAGCAAATATTTGGCAGGAAAACTTTAAGCAACTCTTATGCAGGCTGCAGGGAGGAAATGTGTGTTCCTTAAAGTAAAAATAATGGATTTTTTTTTTCAAGGAAAGACATTTTAACAGAAATATTTTCTACCTTTTTAAATATATTTTAGATTTTTCACTAGAGTTGCCTTTGAAGTCAAAGACACAAGACCAATCAACTTTAAAATTAGCACATAAAATTAATGATTGCTGGGGTTGGCAGGCTGACTGGAAAACCAGGGCTTTTCTGGCATTTTCATTTGGAAAAACTTCAAAGCTACTGCCTGTGTTTGACATTAGAAGCAAGAGCTGTAGAGTGAGGTTAAAGAGAGGAAAATGCCTCCCAAATATCAGGTGCAGAGCAAATTCAAAGGGACAAAACCCCCCGCTCCGTGTTTGCTGTCTCAGCCTTGGGAGCATCACTTAAAGCAAATCTTGCTGACCTCTGAGTACGAGATTTAGTTGGTCGTTCATTTGTTCGTTTTTTCTGGGTTTGGTTTTATTGTTTGGTTGTTTGTTTTTCCTTTAGCATTTACAGGTGAGAGTAAACCAGGGGTAGCAATGGAAGAAGCCACTTACGATCATTCATAATAAATCAGTAGCTGTACCTACCCTAGAACTACACATATATGGGAATGAACAGCTTGTCTTTAGAAGATGCTGTTGGGTTTGGCTAAACTTGCTTAAAAATCTGAAAGCTGCTCTTTGAAGAAGCCCAGATTTGATCACCTACCCTAAGACCAAAACTAGCAGCCCAAGCATTTTACTGCATTTTTTTTGTTTTCCCAGTAAAATAAAGCAAAATTCTATGGGCAGTAAAGGACAAAAAATTACATACTTTATAACTTCATTAGTGGAAAATTAAATTTTCCCTCTCTTATGAGAAGGCAGCCGGGTGTGGGGTTGATGATGGAAGACAGCTGCAAACAAATGTGTTGATTGAATTAATGTGCTGTGTGATGGTGGAAAAAGAGTTCAGCTCTGCAGGAAGGATTTGGTTATCACATGGGCTGAGCAAAGCTGAGAGGAGGACAGTAGAGACTGAAAGTTCAGCTACAAACGGTGCATTAGTATTTAAGAAAGACAGGAAGGATGTCAGGAGAGGAAAAAAGAAAGAAAATACACATTTGGAACAGCAAAACTGGCAAAATATGAGTTGCTATAAGTTGGATTCTTGTTTTCTCGAGTGGATTTGGCTTCAAAAGTAATTAGCTTCTTGTCACATGCTTGGGCAGTCATGCCAAACAGTTCAACAACACATTATTTTTGTCATTGCACAAAAGGTGATATTGAGCCCAGAATAACTGTTTCTATTTATGACTTTGGCTTTTGGCCTAAGCTCAAAGGAAGCAAGAAAAAAATAATGATATCCTTTTATGAAGGTCTCGGGGCACTTGAGTTTCAGATGTTAGTGTACAAGAAAGTTTACCAAGGTCTCGGTGTCCACAGTAAAGCCAGCTCCCCAATAGCTTTATTTGGGTTGTTTGGCTGTTCCCTGTGGAGAAAACCCAGTGGAGAAACCATGTGGGATCAGGAACTGAGGCCATGGTGATTTCTTAATCCTACATCTACCAAAGCCTTTTCTAAGGTGTCAGCAACTTCAGGAGGAAGAGGAAGACTCAATAAGCCAAGACTTTGTGCATGTTATAAGCCCTCCAGCTCTACGAGCTATTCCAGTCCCCATTGAGGCACGGTCCCAGGAATGTTCCTTTTAATGCCTCAGGAAAATTTTTTGGTTCCTTAATGTGTTGGCACAACACACTGAGGAGGGTAACACAGTTCCTTCCTGCTAAAAGAAATTATCATTTAACCTGAATATTGATTCAGCCAACAGATCATGCTGGCCAGGGTGTAATAACCGAAGAGGTACCCGTAGGGTAGAGACTCAGTAAAAGAGAGTTTTTGCTTGCAGGGAAACAAGGAGCACCCAGAGGGTGGATATAGATGTGGAAATGGATTTAATAAACACCTGCAGAGTCTCTGTCCTACTTCCCTGCCTCTAAATATCCACCGAGGTATTTTAATCTTGATGTTTTTAGTAATACAAGAAAATCTTATTAATAATTACACTTTGGAATGTTTCTGCTTAGTCAACTCCAGGGCAACAGTTTAACTTGACACAACAGTGTTTGCTTTAAATTGTGTGGACCGTGCCAGTCCGTGGGGGTGATTCATTTGCTGGCTAATTAACAAATGTCTAATGTAAATTTGACTTTCACTTTGACTTGCATTCCTGCAACCCAAAGTTCTTTTTGATTGGAGTAGCTGCAAGTGGAAACCAAATATTTTGCTTGGTGGAGCCGAGAGGATGGCATATGCTACTCGTTTAGATTTCCATTTCCTTTGCATCTTTTCAGGGTCTGAAAGTCAGACGTTAACATTGCCGAATACAAAGTCATTCTTGTGTGAAAATTTGCAAGTAAACCCCCAAGATTTTCTATTACTACTAAAAACTAAACACCGAGTTCTTTCATTTGCAAAGATAATGTGGAGTATGAGGTTCCCCCATTCCTTCTTCCCAAATTTCTCGGTAAATAAATATATACCAAATTTGGTTTTAAGAGGCTTTTATATCTTTCCTGTGCTGAGCATCCTTCTGCTGACTGTGAGCTGAAGAATCAAGCCAAGCCATTGCTCAGGGGAGGGTTGCTTTGGCTCCCAGTCACCTCTCTGCTTCCTGTCATGTTCTCATTCCCCCAGACGGTGCATCGCTATTTTTTTCAGACACTAATGTTCCTAGACTACGGCAACTCTGAGACGTAAACAGCATCGTAGGTTTCCTGATGGCCCACGTAAGAAGATAACTTAATCCTGCAAACAACCAACCAAGCTCCTGCAGCCTATCAGGAGTACACTCACCAGTGGCTGCATGACTGGGAAATGCTGGGCAAATAACAAGAGAGTTGAAAAGCAAGATGCTTTGTGAGGGTTTGAAGGAGCAGGGTGAGGTCTGAGGCTCACATGACATCACGTAGCAGTAGCATGGGCTGGGATGACTCGTGTCACTGGGCTGTGCACCTTGAGGCCTGCCTGCTGCTGGGGGAGCTGGTGCTAGAGGCCGCTCGCTGGCCGCACACCTTCCAGCCATTTGCCTTTGCTTAGGAGTCCCTGGGTGGTCATAGCAGCGTGGCTCCAGAGGAAGGGAACATGTCCACAGTGCCTTTTAAATGCCTTTTATCAGCATTTCCTGGCAAGCCCTGGAACAGATCTGACTGGCCTCAGGAGGTGCCCAGAGATGGCAAACCCAGCACAGGCCTGTACAAGGCCATGCGTGGGAAGGGTGCAGCTCTCCTAGAGCCTTCCACCCGCTTCTTTAATACCTCCCCCCTCTCATTGGGTTGGACTCCCAGGACTGGTTTCTGGCCTGGACACTCGCCCCATATGGTGCTCCAAGAGCTTCTTCAGTTTTAATGCTGGGAAAGCAATGGAGTGAGTCCATCATTTCAAAAGGAGAGCTGCAATTTTATGGAACACTTTAGCATTACTGTCCTACTCAAAGTGGCCAGCTTTTTATTCCCCCTTGTGGGAAAGTACTTTCTTAAGAGAGATGGATTTCAGGATGTCTGTCCCAGGAAGCATAAGACGAGGAGCTCAGCCCTCTCAATGGTAATTCCACCACTTCTGCTGCTTCTCTTTGCAAGTTTGAAAAGATGAAGTAGACACTTCTCTCCCTCAGCACGGCAGAGCAAAAACTGCTGAAGCCCATCAGGGGCTTCTATGAAGTGCAGTTAAGTCATGATCCTAAAGAGCTTGGAAATCATCTGATGAAAGCCATATGCTGATACTGGGTTCATCTAACACAGGCTGGATTTCAGGATTGTTTGGAAATGACCCGAGAGAGAGAGGGGTAGGGGGGGAGCTTGTGATGACTCTTGAGAAATGCCTGCACAGGATCAACCATCAACTTCTTTATCCAGGAGAGAGATTCAGGTGATTCAAAGGGATTTATTCTGGAAATTTCACGGCAATCTCTGAATAACCTCATTCCGATGTGATTTCCAGCACCTCCTCGCTGCAGCTCTGTTTCAATGAGATGCAGAGGTACTCTGAAAATAGTGGGGTTTTCACCCTATTTGGAAATCTCTTGGTGACGTAAAGGCACCTTTCACTTAGTTTTGTTGAAGGTCTGGGCCAGGCCTGAGGGTTGAGCTTAGAAAATCCAGTTGTTGTTCATTTGCAACTCAGCCCTGTTGAAACTCCCTGGAAAAAGGGCACAAAACACTCATGGGAGCTTTCAGTTGTGAGGGATGAGGAGCCATGAAACACCACCTTGTTTTGTTAGCCAGCAAGGGTGGCTGTGCTCTACCTGTGTGTATTTATGTTTGCTAATCTATGGACTGAATGTATACACATAATATTTACCCCTGTTGCACGTTCATCCACCTTGGTGAGGCTGGAGCTGATCAAACACAAGCAACGATTTTTTATTTTCCAGCTTCCAAAAACAGAGTGCCTTTTTCAGGTGAAAAATTCATACCAGCATTAGTACTGGATGGTGCCTTCTTGGTTCTCCTGTGCTCCCTTATGGCACAGGGAAACATATATAGAAAATTGGCTGGCTCTTGAAAAGCATAAATGAGAGGAACTGGCTGTGGGGAGAGGTTTCTGAGTCCCGTTAGCAGGAGTTCAAACGCTTCGTTCTTCAGCTGCTGGAGATAAAAGTCCTGGTACATTCAATTCCCACTTTCTGCTGCTGCCAATAAGCAGGGGGGGCTTCTTCCTCAGCCTCTTACCACCGCAGAAATAACAGAGACAAAGCAAGCAAAATAAATAAATGCTTTGTGGCTTGAATAGATAATAATTTCACCAGCTGAATATTAAAATATCAAAGCTCAAGGAAAGGATATATAATTATGGGCCTTTGAAGTTCAATAAAGGTCTGTTTCATCAACATGGTAGCTAGTATTTCAAATGCAAAGACGAAATGATAATGCTACCCTGGCATTTCTGACCCACAAAGGATATGTTAGGAGAAGAAGAAAGTCCTTTAAGACAGAAACCGTTTAGACTGTGGCTGATTAATTATCCTACCTCAAAATGATCTGTCTCTGACAGGAGAATGTTGCTCAGCATCATTTCTCTCCATATTTCTGGTGGGTTTTTTTAAGAAGGATTGTTTGACCCAGTTAAAGCAGGTGACATGCAACACTGACATGGAGGGACACAATTATGCTGGACATATCCCCAGATGAAACAAAAGATATAAATTCTCCAGTCCAGTAAACCATGGCTGAACTTTACTTGTTTGATCCCTATTTCTAAACCAGGGGCAGGGTTAAAAGCTCAGCAGCATTTCCAGGTGGTGTAAATTGTTAACTTTGACTCCACCCTACAGCAGGTGAAGAAAAGTCGGCCTTGAGACATCTTACCCAGGACACGAGGTCCTGAAAAAAACAGAGGTTGGGATAAATCACCTTATTTTTCCTAGGCCTCCTCTCAGACCTGGAGGCACTGCCCAGTACTAGCCAGGCTTGTGGGAGCTGTGATGGTTTCAGCTGCTTCCCAAACTACATTTCCCAGGATGCAGGACAGCACCTGGCACATCACTGAAGGTGAGCCCTGGCTCATAAAAGGGGAAGATGGGAGGCTCCCAAAAGCTCTCTGCTGGCTTGGGTAGGGGAAGGAGAGCTGCTGAAGGCAAGCTACAAGGTATACAACAAGGTATGGCTTTTAGATTTGTATTTTAATTTTTGGTAGCACTGTTGAAGTAAGGTGTTTCACTGTGATCACACTGAAATAGGAAGTGTTCTTTACTGGTGATATGTGAGGCTGACAGAGAAGCTGTTGAAGCCAACTGAAGCTTTATAAGTGCCAGCAGTGTTTATACCATGTGGTTCTTATACTTAGAGTTTACTACATCAAGGTTAAAACCATCAAGGTTGCTTTATTTTTTAGTAGACTGTCATCACATTTGGTTATGTTTTCCGTTTCAAATTAACATCCAGTCCAGTTTTGTGGTTGGGGAAAGACAAGCAAGAGCCCTCAGCTAGATGTCAGTGGAAGAGGAGATTTTATTTGAGGGTAGGGATGTTGAATGGCCCCACAGCTTCCTGTTAGTGTTTTAATAGCAGGACTTTCCCACCTGGTCTTGGCTAGGAAGCCAAACATGTATGCTGGTGTGGAGATCTCATAAAAGTGTGAGGAGAGCATACCACAGCCGATTTCCTAACTAAAGCGTGTTATAGCTTTTTGGTTCAAAATGGGAATCAGCCTGTGGGGAAAGAATGGTCTTTTTTGAGCGTACTCTGCACGCATGGGAGGTCTTGAACAGTCCTGCTTGTTGCAGGACTCGAGTTCTCTTGAGACCTGCTGCTCTGTTTCCATTCCTGCTTTCTCATGCTGCTGAATTTGAGGAGTTCTCTGGAGTGTCCTTTGGTGTTGGCCAGATGGGGATGACAAATGAGGTCTCACCAGTTTTGAGGCTGGTGTGGGCTGCCCCTGGCAGCCTCCTCTCTGTGCATGAGGCATGTCTGTCCACGTAGGATGCAACATGCAGGGGGATTCAGGTCCCTCTGGGAGAATCCCTTGATCCCCACACCCTGAGCTCATCAATTCTGATCGTCCTTCGGGGATCTGCGCAGAGCCAAAGTAGTTATTCAGAAAGCAACCACAAATCAAAACTAGAATTGTTATAAGGAAATCTAAATGAAACAGTAATATAAGAGAAATAGCAAACAAGGATTTCCTTTCTTCTATAGTAAAGCTGGCAATTGAAATTTATAATTAAAATTTAAGTTGAAACTGGTGAGTAATACACAGTTCAGTGGAGATTCAGAGTGTCTTGGTTCTTCTAGAGAGGCATTTGGCTACAGATTCAGCCCTGTAGGCTTTTCTCTGTGTGATCTTTTTATTTTTTTATTTTTGTTGGTCAGCTGCTTCTACTAAACCATTTTAAATTAATTCTTGGTCAGTGTGAGAGTTGAGATCTGTTTTATAGGGACATATTTGTGGAAGAGCATCCAAATACCTGCCTCTGAACTTGTCAGTTATAACTATATTCTCAGCAGACACTGAAAGCCATAAACCTCATGCTGAGGGCTTTGAATATCACTTAAGAGCTTAAGCCATGTTCTTGGAATGAGTTTATGAGAAAAACCCAGAGGGACTCAGCAGTGGGCACAGGGAACTGGATCTCCTCTTCCTTTTCTCTAGTGGTGTGGGGGGAATGAATCCCTACGGATAGAAATGGCAAAGCCTTTTCCAAACAGGACAGCACTTGCCTTGCGGGAAAACTCCAGAAAATACTGGAAAGCCAAATGTCTGAAGCTGAGATCAATGTGATGGAGTGAGAGGTGGGATGGGTTGGCCAGAGTGATGGCGAAGCACTTCCTGGATATTAGAACAGCTTTTTAAAACCAAAATAATTGCTCAAATTATCTAATAGCTGGTTGTCCTTTCTTCAGCTGGCTCTGTGCCCCTTCTGACACAACAGACAAGAGCAAGCATGCAACTGTGAGTTAGAAATGTCAACGTGGTTTAGGTTAGGCAGTGTTTGTAATAATTATGAATTGCCTTTATGGTTTGTTTGCTTTCCATAGCAATTGCAAGAAGACAGCAGCTGACAGCTGTGGAAATTTCGAGTGTTGTTCCCCTCGTATAGAACAACGTGGGTCTAATTAGTGTGTACCAGCAGTGCTCTATTACTAAATTAATAATAATTAGAAAGCTATTTGCACCTGTGCTAATGTAGCTCTATTTATCCCAAAGTGTGTTAAGTCATTAAGTGCTTCGAGTCTCTAATGACACCCACTTTAGAAATGGGAAAACTGTGGCGAGTCGGAGCCGTTCCCCAAACGCACAAAGCTGCCGGTCGAAGGGGGACCTCTTCCCTGTGTAAAGCAAAGGGGGTTGCCTAATGCACGAGGGCTGTAGGGACATAGGCACCTTGTATATGTATTTATTTATAGATTGACAAAAAATACCCGAGGTTGCTACATTAAATAACTTTATTTTTTTTAAAAAAGGTGCCCGTGAAGGGCAGAAGGGTTATTGAAAATAAAGCCGAGACTGTCCAGGCTGTTAACAGATTCTGCCAGTGTTGTGCAAGGCAAACACTCTGGTTTTTAACAGATCAGCCAAGAGGTTTGTCATCAAAAAAATCCTTTACAGACCTACTAGGATTCCTTTTGCCCCTTAAGCAACAGCGGAATAGAGATGTTTATTGAATTGATATGCCGTGTTAGGCTTGGCTGTTGTAGAGTGATTATGGTTGATATTTTTTGAGGAAGTAGATAGACCGTAAGGAAACATGTTGGAGTCTAAACTATACCACATCCACACAAAATATTTGCTGTGGTTGAGTTTATGCTGCTTGAAACTTGACTCTTTCACTTAATTTCTATTTGTTTATGGAGTTGTTGATGGTAGGAGACAGCAACATCCCTCCTTGAAAATCGTGTACTGCCCGTGGAAACACAAAGGAAATAAACTTTTACCAGGGTGACACCGTTTATTATTATTACTCCTGGTTATTTATTTTTATTCTAGTGGGATAGAGAAGGCCAGTCAGGGTCAAATGGACTGTGTGAGGCATCTTATAGGAAAAGATGGCCCCTATCTCAGAAACAACTGCCATTCAATGAACGCCTGGGTTCAGCAAAGTGCTCAAGCACAGATTTAATTGTAACCACATGCATGAACCCCTTTGATGCTGCATCGTATCGGAAGCTGTGATACGAGACAACAGTTTGGCATCCTGAGCAATCGTATGGACCATGGACAAGGAGGGGAGCAAAAACCTGGGAGGACACTCATTTACACAGGTCAGATAGATAAAAGATGATGCCCTTTTTCCTTGTGGCTCTACATGTATCTCTGCTTTGTCTGCAAGGAGGCGGGAGGTTGCTTGATCAAAAGTAGCCCGTGCAATGTCATTAGACCTCCTGCTCAAACAGCAAGCCTCTTGAGTGCTATCACTTGGTAGCCAAAGGAAGAGGACGTGCAGCTATGGAAGGCAGTGTGATGAAAGCACCTCAGTCATATTTAAGTGTTGGTGTAGCTGGTATTTTCATTCTTGAACCCTGAAGTGGAGGTGATGGTTGAGCGTCTCACACTGAAGCTACATCTAAATCTCCAGCAGAGGTGCAGTTGCTCCCCAGGTCATCATCTCCAGCTAGCTTTAATCTGGTGAGTTTGTGACATGTCAGCAAATTGCTGCTACTCCCTTGTTCACCAGCTGCGACTGTTAAAAGGGACAACTTGCATACATGAAACTCTTCCATCCACTTCTGGAGGTGGTGAACAGCAGAGTAGCCATCTGGCATTTCTATGCATCACGCTGAACTAGAACAGATTGCTAACATCTTCCACTTGTGGATCTGAATTTTGCAACTGTCTGCATTCGCTTGTGATGTAACATTTTGCTGAGAGAAAGTTAATTTCAGTCTTGTCTGTTTTGTAACAGATATTGCTGTGGTCATAAATCACCGTGGAGTCGCTGCCTGCTCGGGTGTTAGATGGAATTGCCATTACTGCACACAGTGCAGGCAGTAGTACCTGATCAGTGCTTAAGGTTGGCCGAAGCCACTGAGAACATCTGCCCATCATTAACCGGAGTCTTTCGAATCCCTTTTTCCTTTTCTGCCTTTCTCATTGCATGAAGAGCAGAGGAAATGGTGATTTTTGCAGAAGCTATTTGTCCTTTGTGAACCCTCTTCCTATGAGCCAATGTGCTTTACTGCGTGCGCAGTGAAACATCAGCGCGGTGCCATCAAAGGGACAGATTCTGCCCTCAAATGAATGAGTGGGCAAGAAACTATGAGCTCTGCACGTGTGTCTGATAGCCTTATGTGTCTCATCTGCGAGGCATTGAACTCGGAGGTGTAAATCTATAGGCTCAGTGCTGAGAATCCATCCTGCAGTATTTATGGCTGTTGTTTAACTTTAATCTCAGCTGTTCATTTGCTTCCTGCTTCTCATATAATTAGAACATATTAAACAGGAGCCAACCACAAGAAATGTAAAAGATTAGCACAGTTAGGAAATGTCAGTGGAATGAATACAGCTCACTAATTCACGGGTTCTTTCCATAAATATTTTCACCAGCTAAAATATTGACTTTAACCTTTTCCATCTCCTGCATGTAAAGCTTTGTATTCCCTCGTCGCAGCAACAAATACCTCGGAGTGTGTGGATGGTGCTCAGCACTGGGCAAGCGATTACAGCGTGCAGTTATGGTATTAATTAAGTGGCAGAGTCAGATTTCATGATGGTAAGGCACACCCAGAGATGGAAAACTTAGACATAACGAAAAAGAGCAACGAGTTGTAGTGGGAATTGCAGAAATTGTTTAGGACTACAGTTTGGAGCTGGTCCAGCAAACATTTAACCCTAAAATGTTTTGCTGTGAGTAGCACAACTGGATATTTGAATTGAGAAGTGTCCGGAGTCACTGTCCTCAGCTGCTGGAGAAGTCCACATCTTGGATCTTTTGCCATAGATAGGTCAGGACCATTGTATATTATATAGTTACATTATTCACCCTGTTTCCCAGAGTGGAAGGTGGATCCATCAACTCCTGACTGATTTGAAATCTTTTTTGGTTTTGGTGCCTGCTACCAGCTCATGGTTCCTGAGCACCCTGGCTGGACTGGACTGCAAGTGTCATTTGGGGGTGACAGGCATGGTTTACTACTGACCTCCCGTGGTCTGAGCTTCATTCAAGAAATTAGTAGTTCCTAACTGTGGCTGTTTCATGCTGAAATTTCCCTTCTGTCCAGACTCGGTCAGGATGCTAAATGAAAGGGGACCCGCTACTGTTTTCCTTGAATCCCTACCAAACTCCTGCCTGTTTGAGATTTAGAGATAAATCTTTCAGTGGGTCTGTAGTACTAAACCCGAGCAGCTGTACTCTGGGTTAACTGTCCCCTGGGCTTTTCATGTGTGCATGGGGCATGGCTGCCTGCACAAAACATGTTTTTCCCTTAATCTGCTTCCCTGTGTGCTACCTGTGGTTTCAGCTGATAAGTGTTCTGCATGTTTTCCTCTGGACCATCTCATAAAACCAGCATGTGTTATTAGAAAGCAGTGGGCTGCATCTCAGAAATTAAATTGGTCCCTTATACTAGTAAGAGCTGGAATGCAATATTCTCCATACAGTAGTTTTTGATAGAATTTTTTTTTTGTGTGTGTCTAACAGCCTGGTGGGATGCCTGTAGATCCTGAGAGTGGGTACTAGAGAGATTTGTGTTGGAAGATAAAACAGGAACGTCACATTATGTTACATGTGCTCTAATGAAACTCAAAAGTGCATTCCAAGATCACCTCTGCTAAGGAGGAGGGCAGTGCTTGGAAGGATGCTGGATAGTTCTGCCACCTTGCTTATATCAGAAGCAGCATGTCATGCTGGGGTGGGAATCCACACTAGATAGCTAGCTTTGAGATGCGAGGGAGATATCGAGATGTCTTAAACTCAGATACCAGGCTATCATGGCTTTGTGTGTCCTGTTAACTCTCTTGGAGCTGGCTGGGGGACTTGCACATTGTGCTTTTAGGTTGTATAGATTCTGGAGGTTCTACTCGTGCCTTCTACTCTCCCACCAGTGTTTGGTGGGATTATACCATTCAGAGGTTTGGGGTTTTTTATCCTGTAGTTTGGCTTTATAAAGTAAATGAGATTGTGTTGCTCAAAGCTAAGCCTTTGCCTAAGTGCTGCCCTGAATTGGGTGAGAACCCACAAACTGCAGAGAACCGAGGAGGACTCACTCTGCAGTGCTCTCATTACTGATATTTTGTCATCTCTTATATTGCTACCTCAGTACATGTTCCCCTTCATGACAAAGCCCAGTTGCCCATGCACTGGCATTGGTGTGGTTTGGTGTTTGTTTGTTTTTTTTTTTCTGAGCAGGGACACTAATTTGAACTGGAGAATACAAAGTGAATGAAGCCAAAATGAAATGCGTCACCCAGTAGAGCAGTGGGAATCACTGGGCTGGGAAGTGGGAAGCTGCCAGCAAAGGAGTTTGAATGGAGTTTGCATCAAAACTGTACAGCCCCCTAAGACAGAGGATTAAGGCTGGATCTGAAGGTGAAATCTGAGCTGTGCAGCAACACTGCTGAAAGGCAGCACTCCTGGAATAATGCTGATTTTAGGCACCACCTAGAAAGAGAGAGAGAAAATGCTGCCTTTTGCCCCAGCCTCAAAGGCTCTAAGCAGAAATACCGCGTGTGGCTGCGGTGTGATGCTGCAGTGCAGTCAGCACCTTGCTTGGGAGCCCACTGCAGTTTATGCTGCTGATGCACTGAATTCAGTATTTAGTAAATATAAAGAGTGCCTGGTTTCCTGTAGCACTGCCTATATAAATCTGGGATCAATATACATGCGGGTCTGTAGAGAGTTACTGTATCTTTAACAGCAATTCACAGTGCTTGTGTAATACTGGGCTCATGACAGAAATCAAGATTTGCCTTTGAATAAATATATCTTTTATAAAAGGAACCACAGTGAAGCAGCCCAGTGAGACATGCAGTTGGTTTTTTATAAGGTTTTTATCCTGCTTTCATCTTCCTGGGATGTGTGTGCTTCCCATTAGTGCATTCCTCACCACCCCTGCCATCTGCCACAAGTGATTTGCTCTTTCTTGTCTTATCTCCCCCAGAGGAGAACAATTTCTGAACAGAATTCACTTGGGTCTTTTTGTTTAGGTTTGTTATTTTTGTTTGTGTTTGGTAGGATTTCTAGATTTCCTTGCAAGTACACCTTGATCATGTTGGGGAACCAGGGCTAAAGAAGCATCCCTTGCTCTGGCTGTGGGAGCAGGTGGCAGCTCTGCCCTGGTGAGATGCAGGGTGACATTGGCACCTGGGGCTTTTTGCGTGTAAAAAATCATTCCTAGATGTTGGCAGGACCTTTTAAAGCTTCTGGTCTGGCTGTTCTTTACCAGTTTCATGTGTTAGAGGCAATTAAAGCATCCTAGTAGAAATTCAGTGTTCCCCTGCCCCATACCCCGGGGCATGGCTGTGCAGGATTGGTGCTGAGGGAGCTCTGGATTCCCAACCTTGAACCCTTGGAGAAACAGCAGTAGTGAGGTTTTGAGTCTGAGGTGGTTCCATTTTGGTGCAATCCTCTCACCAGCACTGCTTGGTGGCACTGTGGTTGAAGCTCTCACCTGTCATCTTGTAGGTGCCAGTGGCAAAGCTCCAGTCAAAGTCAACCCCTCCCGATGATCCATACAGGAAATTTTATTTCTGGGATAGTCTTTCCCTTTAAAAGAACCAGTTCAGGCCTAGGGATGAAGGTAGGTGCAAGTGAAATCACCTGGGAGTTAAACCTGCATCTGCCTGGAGTTTTACTACCACATCTATTCACTGTCACGTTCACTAGAAGTTATCTTTTGTTTCCCTTTAAAGATCTCCCTGTGAAGCTGGTTCCACTAAAAGCCACAAGGGCTGTGTCACTCTGCAGGGTCTTGTAGCACATAACCACCTGGGGGATAACTTCCTCGGTGGAAGAGCTAGAAAATCAAGTAAGTCTGGCCACTGGAAAGAAGATGAAATTCCTGCCTGTATCCCAAACCCATGGGGGCTGAATCCTGGATGGTGGCCAGATGTGGTGGATGAGCCAGGAAGGCCAGGTGTTTCATTTCTTTGAGCACCACCGATGTGGTGCAGTGCACCGCTCGAGACTTTGTCATCATCTCCTCCTTCGAAGAAGTTTTCTTCTGACACAGCTTGGGCTTTGGCCCTGAGCTACATCATGTCAGAAAGGTGTTTCTCATTGTGCTAATTATCATCAAGAAGCAGGGATTAGCTTCATTTCTTGTATTGCATGGGGATAATCTGGCATTGGCATGACTTCTGAGTTGTTCTGATTGAAGTGCTTTTATAGCTGAGGTCATGGCAGGGCTCCTTGCAAATATCCCCTTCAGCGCCACTCGCTGTACTGTATTTCCAAGGCATCTTGGAGAGTTTTGGCTTTTCTCAGGCAAAAAAAGAAAGGGAAAAAGCCCCAGCTGAGGTTGGAAACCCTCGTGCTTCTTGGTTGAGAGCAGGTTATTTACTGTTGTTCTTGGCGCGGGAGCAGTTCCAAAGCTGCGAGGCTGGGTTTGGCTGCATTCAGCACAGCTCCTCGGCACCATGGAGGCTTCTGCTATGATGGAGGGGACGGACCCTCAGCCCCACATCTGCAGAGGGCACTGACCTCTGTTGGAGATGTGATTTAATCTTCTGTGCTAATGGGGGAATGAACCGACTATATGCTCCCAACACTCAAGAAATAAAACCCTCCTCTGTGTGCTCAAAGACCCACGTGTCTGTGACCTCCGGAGGCAGTTGGTCAAAGAGCAGTGAGACTGGGCTGCAAAGCATTTACTCGTTGCTGTAATGGTTAACTGAGGGGCTAAAGTCAGGGCTAAAGATGCTAAACTGCATGTCAAGGGATGTCAGCCCTATTTGTAGCTGAGCTGCCAGCATGGGGAAGGTTGCTTTGATATGTGAAGTGGGTAAAAAACCCTCCTTATTTAGAGACTTCAGACTCTGTGGGTGGGAAATCTGGGAAATCTCCTGGTGGAAGAATGCTAGTCTTGGTAGGTTTCATAATAATATGAAATAACTTAAATGTGAAAACTTCTACTTTGCCACAAGTGGCATAGTATTTCCTCAAATCACGATCCTCTGGATCTGGTTATTGTACAGGCCTTTTCATCTTCAGATGGCTTTGCAAATTCTATCTGACCAAATTGCCTTAGATACACAATAAAATTGAGGGCAAAATATTACCTTTCTTTGTTTCCTCCTAGGTAATATGTTACTCTTTCATCCTCATTTGAGATGAATGACTCTAGTTCTTCATAAAATTTCTTTTAGCATCCTGGTAAGAATCCCCTCTGGAATAGTTTGTCATGTGCTGTAACATGAACATGAGGATAAGTTTGTCTTCCTTTCAAATGTTAACCTCAAAGTTTTCAGCTGTCTTGGAGACTTCCCTTGGCAGTCCTCATAAAAGACCCCGTTAGTGCCTCTGTCAAACTATAGGCAAGGGTTTCATTACCACAGGCTTCGTCTAGGAGCCGATGTTAATCTTCAGCTTCCCTTTAAAATGGGATCTGAATGTGTGCTAGTGTTAGGAAGCTAAACCTGTAGAACAGATTATGGACCCTGGTCTCTTCTCTATCACCCGATCGTCTCTCTCCAAGGAATGCCGAGGTTTTGCTTGCCTCCAAGACTAGACAGCTTTTAAAAATACTGCTGGCACTCAGTTCTCCTGTTCATTTATCAGGGTGAGCAGGCAGCAAAAGGGACTGTAGCTCTCTTCTCTCCTTTGTATTGCCTGGAGGAATACAGGACCTGTAAGGTACATAATATAGTAGCTGTAGCACATCGAGAACGTGTCTGGTGCCGGTTCAAGTAAAAGTCATGGGGCTCAATACAGAAATTATCAGCTGAGACTGTTTGGTTTTGTGCTTCACAGGAAGCTGGATGGGACTATAATAATAGTCCCTCTGGTTATAAAAGTTTACTGAAGTTATGAATATGCAATCTAGGCCAAACATCTCCAGTGTTTGTGGGCAGCTATTCTGGGTGCTGGAAATTGTGGCTGCAGAGCAGCCTGATGGATGGAAAGACATGCATTGGAGATGCTATGCACGAGGTATCACACACAAATCCTGGCTTATGATTTTTTTTTTTCTTCCATGGCAAACGAACTTGCAAAATGTTTATTTGGCCAAGATTTCCATGGTAACAAAAAGGCTGTACTGTATTGGGAGATGTTTCCCTCTCTGGGAGTCCTTGAAAGCTGGTATGCTCTGTCACACATGGGTGCTCTGTGGTATGTAGGTGCTCTGATGCTGCATGCCATGAGCAGAGGGAAGTGTATTGTGGACCAGCCCCTGAGGCTGGAATGCAAAGCAATATAATTTATCACTCATAATAAATTGAGTTGCTCAAGGTCTTCATCTCCTGTCGTTGTAACAAAATTCCCAGCACTGCTGTTGGATCAGTTGGAAGGCAGCAATGAAAGTCCTGAGCAATTGCAAACACTGTTGTCACCATCTTTCAGAAGGTGAAGGGTACAGCCCTGGGCTGGTGCTGGATGAACGAGAGTCCTCTGGAACAGGTTGTGCTGGCTGCAATGGTGGAGCAGCACGCAGCACCCGGGATGGTGCGTGGTGCCTTGGGTGTGAGGGGTGCTTGTGCAAATGCTGGCCCACGGGAGGGATGTTTCTGCACCACTGGGAAGCCCAGATGTCCATGGGAAGAGCGTGCACATGTGAACTGTGGGGGTGTTATTTGTACAGCATCACAGTTGAGTGAGCAAATTTGTAATCTAACCTCCTCACTGGCTGGGGCCAAGCTATGAGAAAATGGTTAAGCCATGGAGAAAGAGGATAGAGAGTCCGCCTTAGAGGTAAAGTTTTTCCATCTGACTTCAACTGCAGTTTGAACTGTGTCCTAAGTTA
Source organism: Chloroceryle amazona (assembly GCA_027560015.1). Classification (NCBI taxonomy): domain Eukaryota; kingdom Metazoa; phylum Chordata; class Aves; order Coraciiformes; family Cerylidae; genus Chloroceryle; species Chloroceryle amazona. The sequence continues at coordinate 30,393 of JANHFX010017020.1, read as the reverse complement.
ATAATATTTACACCCATCTAAGGGAGGAGGTCTTTGATTCTGTAATGAGTCTGCAGTTTGTTCTGCCATACCTTTTTACTTTCTGCCGTCTGAGTTTCTCATGCTCTGGACAGCCTTGGATGGGTATTTACAGAGCAAGAATGTGTGAATCCTTCACCCTTCAAACATGTGTTCAGCCTTAGGAGCTGTAAAGGATATGAATTATCCTAGTCTAATCACCATTGATTATATACAGAAAACTTGGATACATCTTCTGAGAGGTTTAAAACACGATGTACATCTAGATTCCAAAAAGGCCATATGGGTTGTGACTCATTTCTTCAGATGCTGTTCATAAAAATCAATTACATGGTCACTTTGGCTACCAGGAGGGCTCTTTTCCGTTGGCCGTTTGTTTCCTAATACTGTATTTTATGACTCTTAGAAAATCATAAAATGCTTACAAATTAAATAATATTTCTGGCAAGAAACATCTCTATCTTCCATAGAGACAGTTCTGTGGTAGTTTATTTAAAAGCAGCCTGGAATCCTAGAACATGCTGAAATTTTTAGCATTGATGTGCTAAAAACACCTGGCAGAAGAAAGTGGAAATGTGAAGCATCTGGAGAGAAGAAGTGAGGCTGCGGAGTGAGGGAGGCAGTGGCTTGTCTGCAGTGTGGTTGCTTGCTCAGCTCTCGTTCCTTGCCCAAACCATGTAGCCTGGTGTTTTCAAATCTGATGGCTACTATTAGAAAGCTCAAGTCATTGCACTGTGATTACCACGGCCTTGTGCTGTCTGTGTGTGATTTGAATACCGGGTGCTAGGGAAGGGTTGGGGGATTTTGCTCCCGGTGTGAAGATGTAGGTGGCTGTGGCAGAAGAAGCTATGTTGACTTCCGTAGATTAAAGTGTTAGACAAAGTGACTGAATTTTTACTGGTCTTTCTGCTTTAAGTAGATTCTGCTTTTGTTTGGAAGCATCACTGGTCAGCACTTACCTGCTGGGGGTGGCAGGGGGGTACAGGACTTCTCTGAACACCCAGTTCGGGATGTGTTTTGATGGCGTCCACAATGTTGTGACCCTGGGCTATAAGTATTAATTATTACAACTATTAATTTAAAAGAAGAAAATCTGGAATGTATCCTTGTTGTAAATCATTGCTGCTACTCCAGTTAACAAACTTTTGTCTCCTGAATATGAAAAGATTATCTCAGATGGTCCCTGTGTGTGTGAATAAAATACAACTTGACCATCAGCTGCCTGTGGCTGCGTATGGCAACCTGATAGATCCACCAACCTCTCCTAAAAGCCTTTTGATGACCTTTGACTGGTGTCTGGCTCGATTAGGAGTCCCTCATGAGATTCAGGTCTGATCTTCAGATAAATCCCTTTGAATGCCCTTCCCTTGTATTTCCACTGCCTGTTCCATGTGCAGGACATCCATTGACAGAATCCCACTCCAGAGTGAATGTTGCCCTAACATAAACACATTGCTAGACTTCCTATTTTGATTTTTCTCAAGCAGTAGATATAATTTGTTTTTTGCCCTTGCTCAGCTCTTTGAAATATTGTGAGGCTGCTCACCGATCTTATCTTACATAAATATTTACACGCATTTGTACTTTGTGAAGCATGATTTAAATTGCCTTTGCTGGATGATGCCTCTGTGATCCAGCCCTCTGGTCCCGGGGTTGTGAGGAGGCCAGCCTGCGATACATGCTGCTCCATGGAGAGTTCTTGCTGATTCAGCCAGAAGGCTGCCAGCATCTCCCAGAAGTAACCCATATTGCCCTAAAAGCTTCTGGCCATCCTCTGCCACCTGTTGGGAGTAGCTTGATCTGCTGAATGAGCCCAGCGTTGCTCTTGCCTATAGGAAGCTGTAGATGATATGAAGTTGTGGCTTTGTGAACCAGCTTCATTACTCCAGTGTCGTACTGATTGGGAGGGCCAGTGGGTTAGATGGGTACGATCAGGTGAGACAGGCTGGTGGGTCTGCCTGTGACAATGCTGAAGGTGTGGGATGGACTGGGAGCCTCCAGCCAGCTTTGTCCCAAAGCCCTGTGCTGCACAGCTCAGAGGATGGAAACAGTACATCACTAAGGGATACTTTTAAAAAATTATTATTATTATTATTAAAAAAAAATCTTGGCAGCCCTGCCTTTAGACTTTTTATAGCATCCCCTCTGACAAGCATTAGAAGAAAGGATTTTAAAGCATTCTGCTGTGATATTTGGATGCTTTCACCCGAACAGAAGCTGTGCATTTCAGGCTGGGTGAGGCTGCAGTCTACAGAGGGTCAGACTGAACCTTTGTGACTGTTCCCTGTCCTTAAAATGTATGGATTTGTGCATTTCCTTATTTATTAATGCATTTTTCTGTGCGTCAATCACTGGGCACTACATAAAAGTGAGTCATCTGAAGGGAAAGATGCATCACTGCTGCGAGCTCACTGGGGCCTTGGAACTCACACTTGGTCAAAAATGGTGAGGAGGTCGTTGGGTTTGACTTTCTACTGTTTAACCCTTTCTTCGTTGTCCTAACTGTCTGAATGTCAGACCTGCTGCTCTAATAAAGTAACTGGCAATTACCTGGCCTGAGCCAGCTTTCAGCTTGGGCTACTAACCAGCCTGGATGAGGCCTTGAGCAACCTGCTCTAGTTGAGAAGTGTCCCCGTCCATGGCAAGGGGCTTGGATGAGATGATCTCTAAGGTCCCTTCCAACCTAAGCCATCCCAAAACATAGAAAGAATTCAGGGGAAGCAGTGGGAACAAACGGGATCCAACTGATGGTAAAAGCAGCTCCAAGTAACTCTGTTGATGGGCGGTTCTGTTTTCATAGAGGCCAGCAAAGTTCACCAAAGCTTATGAAGGCTTCTGAGCCAGGTCAAGGGGCTTTGGATCAGGCGCTTTGTCAGGAGGGCTGCGTGGTGAATTGTGCACCTAATGCACTTTTAATGAAAACGTTATCCTCTGGAGCGAGGCCAGGTACAACTAGAGCAGGAGCAAAGACCCTCCGTTCCCTGGCAATCATGGGAAAAGATATTACAGCTATTTCATAAACCTGTGTGTTTTAAATGTCTAAGAAAACCAGCCCACATCAACGGCAGAGCGCGCAGACTTCTACGCGGACACGTCATTTAATCACAATTTAATAAGGCTCCTGTATCAGACTTTCGTAATGAAACTTTTGGGTAGAACCAAACAAAGGGGTCACTGTGGGAGAGAAGAATGCAGCCTTTGATTCATGGTTTCTTTTTAGGGTTCACGATGTTTCGTTTTCAGTAAGCTGCTGGTGAAATGAAATGCTTTCCACATGCCAACTGTTACCTCATAAATGGTCCTTATGAAAAGTAATTTGTGATCATGAGATGATTATCAGCCTTCTCGGCCAAGCTCCTGTGAGAAGTGTGAGGAGTTCTTCCCTTGACGAAACCCTTGGGTATTCAGGCCTTTAACAAGTGCTCCAGAGAGGTGTTTAGGGCCTGGATGACAAAAGGGTGTTATTTTAATAAGACAGTGAGCTGCTGGGAGCCAGGAACTTGGTCTGGGACAAGAATGCACAACTTGGCTGCCTTCACCATGTTGAGAGTGTGCAAGGGCAATGGCACATCAGGTGGGGATGAGCTACCTGCACTGAGGACCAAAATCTGACATGTCAAATGATGGAGGAGTATATTCACTGCCACTGGTGTTAATGGTCCCCCAGGTCTCCATGTTTTGGGAGGCCATTGAAAGAACTGGTAACCCACCGAGAGGTGAAGAAGGGCAGTGGATGATCTGGAGAAAGTTGATAGAGGTGGCATGCAGAGGAGAAGGGTGTCTTTGCTGTCCATCTGAGCCTGTTGGTGTTGCTTATCCTCTTGCTCACCAGGTTTCTGATTGTATTTCCCCCTTATTCTGTAAAGCTGAGGTGGGGGCCTGGGGCCCATGTCTGTTGCCCCATTACAGCTCTGGACAGCATGGGCTGAAGATATATCTGACTCTCTGTAGGGGCACTAAAATTCAACGAGGCTTTTCAAGGTATTGCTTGCCTATTTCAGAGAGCTAAATAACTTATTTTTAACCAGCACTTGAGATAGAGTGTCTCCTCAGTTCAGCCCTGACATTGGAGAGGTGGAGTCCTGTCTTCAGTATTTTGACATGGGGGGGGTTCATTGTCTTTGAATTAGCAGGACTCTCCTGGCATGCTGTGTGTGGCAACATGGTGTTCCCAAGGATTCCTGCAGCCCATTCCTGGGGGAGTTCAGCTTTATTTTTGTCCTTCGTTTGTTTTGGTTTTGCTAGCTATTACCCAGGCACTGGGCTGGACGCTTGCTTTTTGTGTATTGGAAAAAACAACTAAAGTCTCCAGTGATTCTTGCCATGAGTGAAAATATATTGGTGGAAAGAAGAGTTTAGAGTTGTTTTTGCTTCTAAGGCTCTTAGAGGCTGAGCTTCACATTGTTGTCCTCTCTGGTGTGGTGCTGGGAAGCCAAGAGCTGCCTCTCCTGTGACAGGACCTCCCTTTGCTGCATGTTCTTGTCATGTTTCTGGGTTGGAGGCTTGCAGCTGCATAATGGTTGCTTTCAGTTCTTTTTCTGTAATGTGTTGCTTCTGCATGTCTGTGTGTATATATATATATATAGGTGAAGTCACCGTCCCAGGAGGTATTTGAAAGACATGTAGATGTGGTGCTGAGTGAGGTATGTGGTTTAGTACTGATTTGGCAGTGCCGAATTAATGCTTGGACTTGATGTTAAAGGTCTCCCATCCAAAATGAGTCTCTGATTCTATAAATTAATACCTAGGCAATACCCATTCTTGTGCACAAACCTATCGATAACAGTGTTATCAATACACCAAGTATTGTAGTATATAAATCCCTACTGTGTCTCACAGTGACTGGATAGCTGGCAGTTAAATTGCAGCACCATGTCAGGCCCAACAAATGCTACCCGCTGCCTTGTTTTTCCCTGCTGCTGGGAGCACAGTGCCCCTGGTTAGGGTGGAGTCAGTGATGCTTCAGCTCAGCCTTCTGCAGCTCCAAATGTGAGGCATCAAACTGCTCCAAATGTGAGGCATCAAACAAGAGGAGTCTTCTTCACTCAGCTATGTCCCTTCCAAGCCAAGGTCTTGGCATGCTTGGCAGCGTACGCTTACATGTTGAGATGGGTGTCCTGACTCTGAGAGCATCAAAAAAATGTTTCCGTAACTGTTATCTCAAGTGTTAAACAGGGACAGCTTAGGTTTGCTTTATCATACTCTAATGTTGCAGAAATATTAGAATTATTAAACCAGCCACTCTATTTCTTTTTCTCATCACCAATTAGTTTTTTATAGGGATGCAAGGTGGGTTAAAATCCTGCCCAACAGATCACTACAAAAAGGGTTGTTTTTTTTTCTTGTCTTTTCCCTTTAAGAAAAAAAAAAGGCAACGAGGTGAAGCACAAATGAAGTGTCCAATATTCTTTCTGCATGATGGGACTTTAAACTCTTCTCAACAGTGTGCTTTATCTGTAATGATAAACACAGAGCTGCTGCAACTCAGGCAGTCAGGCTTCCCTCGCTGTCCTATGTTATCTTATGTGAAACTTTGTAGAACCTGCTGCTTTCCTGATTTCAAATCAGAAATGGCTAACAAGCAAAGGATGCTCTCTGCTTCTACCCAAAGTGTGTTAAAAGAAACCACACACAATGCAGCAAAACGATATCTGATGATGAGAGTCACTTATGGGTTTCAGGGTGGAAAAATTCCAGCTGCTTGAGAGGACAGGGTGGGGGGGAGCAGGTAATGGGATGGTGTTTTGTGTTTATCTGCTGCTGGTTAAATGTGGGATGCTGTGCATCCTCCCCATCACTCTCTCATCCTTTTCAGTCATCCTTTCTAGCAAAGCTTTGCATGTTATCTTTGGCCTCTCAGAGGTAGGGTAGTATATCCTTGGCTGCATCTGATACTAATAAAGCGTGGCTGAAGCAAAATAGAATAGTTCTCAAACTAATCCTCGCTTTCTTATTTTTACATCAGAAGCAGGGCATTTGTACATCAGTGGCTCCAATACAATCACAGTGAATTAAGATGGCCTATTTGCAGGGTGTTCATAAATATGCACTGCTGCTCCTCAACCTAGTTTTCCTGGCAACTTCTGCTTTCTCATGTGTCAGAAGATCTTCTGAAAGGTTCTGCTGAAGCTCACTGGCCAAATGCCTCTGTAAAGACTTTTACAGAAGCTGAGGTTACATGGCCTCTCCTTAAATCAGAGCTGAATTGTTTGGAGTGCTTCAGCCTTCTGATGTGGTGCTGTTCCCAGAAAATCAGGCCCTTTCTGGATGATGCAGATCCTGCTACCAGGCCACCAAAGCTCAGGCACCCAAATGCTCAGCCACACGCTAGACCTTTGTGTGCTGCGTTAGACTGACTTCCAGCATGGCTGAACACTGCTTTTCCAGCTTCAGTTGGTTCTCATCAGCCCAACGAAATGGGTCCTGGGTGTTCACGAGCTGCCTGCAGCGGAGATGCCCTTTCTCTTTGCTAGGGCTGAGCGCACTCATGGCTCTGATAAGCGTCATGTATAGGTGGAGTTCTGAGGAGCTCATCTGTTACTGAGAGGCAAAAGAAAAAGCTGAAAAAGGGCAATAACGTGATGGGGTGTGGTTGGTCTCCACCAGTGGCTCAAGCTCCGACAGTGTGAAGGTTACGTATTACCTGGCTGGCAGCGCCACGTCTTCTGAGGAAGCATCTCTCTGTCCATCAGTGCTGGCTCTCCAGGAAACTCTTCTTCTAGGAAGTCAAAGTAAACTTCCCTTGCCATCAGCTGACCTTGGCTTGAGCTCTGGGAATTCCCCAGTGGAGGAGGAGGTGGTTGTCTGAGGACAGCAGCCTGCAGCTCAGGAGTGCTCCTCATGGAGACCAGAGTGTCTGTGACCATCCATTCCCTACGTGCCTCTGCTGATGCTTGTCTGGAAGGATCCTTGCAGTATAGGAGCAACTCGCAGCACCACATCAGCTCCCTCTGAGCATGATGGTCCTGCTGTTGGGTTGGGACTAAGGAGTCCTTCCACCTCCACTGCTGCCTCTCACAAAGCAGGCAGTTGGCCAACCCAGGTGTGAAGTAGCCTGTGCTCACTGCTTCGTGCAGGGGGGGAGGAAAACAATGCAGTACCAAGCACAGGAAAGGTTGGTTTTCATTTATTGTTAAGATATCAAAGATAGGGGAAATCTAGCAGCAGCTCTGGAGGAGGTGAGCGGAAGGACTTGCAGTGTAGGAAGTGTTGGCTGAATAAAAGTGGAGGATGTTTATGGTGTGAAATTGGGAAGTGTTTTCAGGAAGCTGGTAGGAAAATTTGGCTGAGATGGGGAAAACAAGAATGCAGAGAGGGAGAAGAGGAATGCTCTGCCCTGGTGAGCTGTATTTATAGAAAACTGGACCCTCCTCAAATCTGACGTTCTGTCACGAGCTGCCAGAGGTTCCCTTGCCCGCCTGGTCCCTGTGCCTCGTGCTCGGGAAGAGGTGCTCTGTGTGTGCGGGGTTATTGTGGGGCTGGCAGCTGTTTCAAGAAGCACCAGCGAGGCCAAGCTCATCAGTACTGTCACAGGTGGGCTTTGTGGGGGTGAACTTGGCTCACTGAATTAATGTTTGGGTTGCAAAGAGCAGTGAAGGAAAATGCGATTATTTTTTTTTTTCCCTTTTTTATCACAACTGTCACTGAAGGTCTCAATGCATTGAACGAGGCACCTCTGTTTGATGTGGCTTACATGAAAGATCCATTTTTTCCTTTTAACAGAAAATTCAATGGTCTTGGCAAATGGTACCATTTAAAACTGAAGGAAGAGCCCTGACTTGCAAGCTCGCTTGCATGGAGGTGTTGGCTCCAAAAGTTCTTGGTTTTATATCTGTAACTTGCCCAAAACTTGTGGTGTGGCACAGATTAGTGAAAATAGTCCTGTTAAACAACAACAAATTCCTGAAATATGATGTCTAGGCAGAGCTCAAAGGCTACAAATGATTAAATACCCAGGACAAAAGAAAGTCAATAATCCTTTGTGTACACTTGTGGTCACTCTCAAGTTCACTGCTGCAGGAAATCATCTAATTTAAATGCCCCAAACTTTATTTTTCAAGGAATGTTTTGATTTCACACTCATCAATAGCATGTTTAGGTTAGCCAGGCAGTACAAGAAGTGTCCTTATTCACTTTCCAAGGCATTGCGTGGCTGATGGGGAGGAATTACTTGTTTGTGAGCTCTGATGACTGAGTGTGGGCATTGCCAAAGGGGAAGGAATCACTTTCTTCTGAATTGCATTTCATCACGATGAGGAAAAGATGCTCAACAGGACAAACTTTAGATGTGCCCGTAAGCAAGGCTGATATTTCCATATATTGCAGTTAAATTTTAATCAAAGTAAATTGTTTTTCAAATGCAGATAACATAGCAATGGCTCAAAAAAAAAAAACCCCAAACCCACAAACAAGCAATCGATCAGGCATATCTGTCAGCAAAACAGATGCCATCTCATAAACCTGCCAAAACAGCCCTTGGCTTCAAACAATAAAAACTGCAAGGAATCAAAAGCCTCAACTTTAAAAATCCCTTCGTATGTTTAAACCAAAATTTAAAAAATTCCCGGCTCTCAATCGGTGTAATTTGGACTGGGTTAATGCAAAAATGAAACCCATTCAATAAATCTTTTAGTGGAGATCAAAAGCAACGAGTGCAGGAAACCAGAAAATTGATGATACGACATTTTCCGACACTCTATAACATTTGTTTTATTCAGAGAACTGCCAACCGCAATTGTTCGAATACTCTTTTAACTGGGGGTGTTACTTGAACTTGTAAGCCAGCCGCTGATCTCCCCGGGGAAAAACACATGGGAAGACAGTAGCTCAATTAAAAGTAATATGGTGTGTGGCTCTTAAGAGCTTTCTAGCACAAGGGCTCAACCAAGGCTTAAGTATGTGCTTCAGTTTAAGCCTGCGTTCAAATTTTCTGTGCATTTCTTGAGTCAAATACCCAAATCTTCTTGAATCCCCTTTTGCAAAGGGTCTGCTCAGGCTGCAGCTGGCCCTGTTTGGAGGTGGCACCTACTTTCTCCTGGGTGCATTGGCTCTGAGCACTCCTGGATATTTTCTGTCACTGATAAATACTGGTTGCTGATTGCAAAACCTCATTTGAATCCTGTCTCCCTCTAGTGTTGTGAAAACAATTGGAAGGAGGTAGGCGTGGTGTCGGAGATTTAATGTCCAAGGCGCTCTCCCAGCTAAGTGAGCAGAAGACAGATGTCAGCAAGCTTTTCCCATAACTGTTCACCTCCACAGATGACCAGGGGAAAGGGCTTGGAGGGGTTTTGGATGGGGAGCATCATGCTGCGAGCAGAGCTGCCACTGGCTGATTTGGCTGGTTAATCAGGCGCGTTTTGGCCGGGTTGGGTTCTATCTGCTGCTCTGCTGCAGGAATAGTTTCTCAGTTGCGTGCCGGCGTCTGTGCTGAATGTGAGTCTGGCATCCTCTTGCCTGTCCTGAAAATTAGTGACATCTGAAGAAAATGAATGATGAAAACAAGATTATGAAAAGCACACTTGCATGGGGAGAAAAGTATTGGTACTGGAGGCTTCCCAGGCAGATCGTGCAGGTTGGGCTGTGCCCTGTGTCGCCAGGCACACTGTGGGCTGGCCAGTGTCCCCAGGGTCTGAGACCTGCCTGGCAGAGAGGTGGTAACACAGCATCACTTGTCTCTGATTGAGCCGATATCAGCAGATGAGAACAGTGTGTGGTATGGAACTGAAAATGGGGTTTATTGTACTTGCAGTTTCTGGCTGGGGGGCAGTGCTGCCAGCACCTCAACTATGGGCTCACAATGGACAATGTCCCATGAGAGATGTGTCAGTCTCATCTTTTTACTTTTTTTAGCACTCATTAATCCTTTTGATTTTAACCTCTTTGAAGCCCAAGGTTTGGATGCTTTTCAACCCAGTCTGAAATCGGACATGAAAACACTTCAGCCGGGGCAAAAGTTTAAACCCCTTATTCATACAACCCGGAAAGGCTCTCACTTGATACCTTGACAATGACTGACTTTATTATGTTTATCTTTTGGCAATATCTCCTTTTGCAAGGATAGTATCTCGTGTTTTCCTGGTGCCAGGTTCCATTTCCAACCTTGGTAAATAAAATGGGCTGTCGTGTTTGTGCCACGCTGCAGTGTGCTCTGGGCAGCCGGTGATTTCGGTGGTAAATATGAAAAGAAATAAACATGTAACAGAACATCTCACACAGACACACACATATGATAAAAAGTCTGGTCTTTCACCTAATTTAGACCAGAAAATTGGCATCTGATTTTATTGTTCAGACTAACTCCAAGAACACAAACATATTTTTTCCTTCAAAATGAGAACTGCCAAAATATAAAGAATGATATCTGCTGGTTTGAACTAATTGGAGTTAACTGTTTCCTGGCTGGTTTTTAGTGAACAAGTGCTATTTTACTCGGCAGCAACAGAACCAAGGCTGACTTAGGGAAATGGATGGTGTTTGAAACAAGAATAGTCTGTTCCCAAAGCCTCAGCCTTAGGATTCTGCCTGCCCAGCTCCTGTTGCAGTGTGGAGAGGAGAGTTTGGAGCGGCCAAACCAGACAGGGGAGCGTGGCAGGGAAAATGTTGAGCTTTCAGCAATTTGGTTCCATTTTAATTAGGGTTTCTGTGCACTATTTTGATTTCCCATTTTCAGGTCCAGCTGCTGTGACTATTTGCATTTCTAGAAGTGTTTCCAAAAGCCAGGAAAAAACCCAACAATTCTATCAAGAGCCCAAGAACTTTATTAAAATTGTTGAGATTAGAATAACATTGCAATTAGAGTTGTGTCTATTTGTCTTCCGGGGTTTAGGAGCCATGTTTTCAAGTTTTTTGCTGTAAACACAGGCCTGGAAATTTATCTTGGGGTTTCAAAATAGCCAAATGTTGCAAAACCTGCCAGAAGGACTGAGGGTGCTGGGAACACTGGCCTTGTGAGAGGATGGAGGAGCAACCCACCCGTTGCCTGTGGCTCTGTTTTGGATGTTGAAATAAGTGCAGGGGAAAAAAATAGGATGTTCTGTTAAGGGCTGACCTGAAGAACCACGCTGAAAAAGCTGTGTAAGGCATGGCGTGCTCTGCGGAAGAACCACGTAGCATATTTTTAGTACCATTTCCTGGCACCTTATGTATTAACTACTTCCAGACCGAGAGCATTGGACGGGGATCGGCTGAGTCTCCGGAATGCGGGTGCTGATTGTGCACAGCATGTGTGTGACAGGGTGGCTGATACAACTGTGGAGAAGTAGTCGAGAAGGAAGAGGAGGATTTTTGATGCAGCTCCCAGGGGACCTCTCGAGGCCAAGATGCCTGAGAGCTGTGGTATGCCACTTGCCCAGATGTTTCTACTGTGGTGGGAGCAGAACCAACCTGGAGACAAGATGTTCCTGGGAGTAGCCTCGGTGGATGGGGGTGTGAGAGTATCCCTGGGGGTGCCACACGGGGCCTCCAGCTCTACTGCCCTTCTGTCCCCATCAGCTGGCATGCTGCAGGGACTGTCTCCAGGGACACGTGGTGGAGCAGCCACCAGGCTGAAAAGGCCCTGTCTGCTTAGGGGGGTCACAGAAGTGGGTAATATTTTCTGTATGAATAGTGAATTTCTTTGTCAGGATGTCCCTGGGGTGCCCCTCAACATAGAGCTTTGCCAAAGATCTGAGCTGGCCCCCAAGAAAATAGATAAGACAGATGCCAGTCAGAAGTGGGGATCTGCTGGCCGTGTGTATTCTTGTGTTGCATTAAATCTGTCAGTAGTGCTGGAGGGTGCTGATGCTCTCACTCATCCCACAGCCGCTGCCCGGGGCTGACTGCCGTCCAGCGCAGCCACCCCCTGAGGGGCAGAGCACACACAAGGGTCTCTGACCATCATTTCCTTATAGTGTTCATTATGTCTTATTTGGTTAATACTATGCCAAGCTGGGTAAAGGTGAGAGGAGATATAAAGCCCTGGAGAGGAGGAACTTTCTAGGAATAAGGTCTCCTTGGATGACCTTTAAGAATATGTTGAAGGAGCTGCACAAGCAGCAGAGAGGAGGACAGGAGAACCCTTTTCCCCAGGGAAAACGGATGTTTTCCTAGAGCTATGAGTATTTATCCTTCCCTTCCCAACAGAGCCTGCTTTGGTGGGTACCAGGGGGAGATCTCCCTACCCTTGCCAGTCTACTTTTGCTGCTGGGTCATTGAGGAAACCACTGAACCAGCTGAGAGAACATTGAATTTGGGTTGCTGGTTTGTTTGTTTAGTGTTGAAGTCTGCCATGAAAATCTGGGGCAAATTAAGAAAAAACAAAGCAAGGATTTTTCTAGGGAAGGAAAAAAAGAAAACTAACCTCAGAAAACCAGATTTTGTTTCATCATTCAGTGGAGAGGAAGAAGTGAGCACATGGACAGCCCTCATTACCACCTGCACGAGACACACAAATTCCTCAGTCTAGAAAATAAGCGATGCCAAAAAGAGACCCCTGGAAAGGTGACGGGAGCTCCCAGGCCATGAAAATATTGTGCATTCCCTGCCCAACCCCCCCACCCCCAACAGCTACTTTTGCCTCCCAGGGGGCTTTACTGGATTTGCCCACCTTGCTGTGATCATTTTTTCCCTTTTCCCCTCCAATTGCAGAGGTGGGGAGGGAGATGCCCAGACCCCAGCAGCCTCAACACCTGGCTTGCTCTCTAGAATCGATGATGTGCCAAGAGTCAAGGGTCTGACTTCAGTTTGGGTGTCAGAGGGGGAGAGGTGGCTCATGAAGGCTGGTCAGCTCTGGGGCAGGGCCCAGATGCCAGTTTACGGGCAGTGGAAGCTTGTACGAGGAGTGCATTTGGGAACTACGGACACGGGCGAGGGCTGAGCCTGGGTTTGCAGGGCTGCCCAGACTGAAGGGATTGAGCTGAAGGTGTGCTGTGGGTGAGGGCTGGGGAAGCCTCACTGCACGGCTGCCACAGCTGTAGCTCCACATCTCCAAAAAGGCGTTGGTATCATCATAGAACAGCTTAGGCTAGAAGGGACCTTAGAGATCATCTAATCCAACCTCCCCACCATAGACACCTCTCAACCAGACCAGGTTGCTCAAGGCCTCATCCAACCTGGCCTTGAACACCTCCCAGGAGGAGGCATCCACAACCCCTCTGGGCAATCAATTCCAGAGTCTCACCACCCTCGTACTGAAGAACTTTTTCCTAAGACCCAGTCTAAACCTATTTTCCCTCAGTTAAAAACCATTTCCCATTATCCTATCACTGGACACTCTTGTGAAGAGTCCCTCTCCAGCCTTCCTGTAGGTTCCCTTCAGGTATATGATTCTGTGATATTGGAAGGCAGTTATAAGGTCCCCCTGGAGTCTTCCCTTCTCCAGGCTGAACAATCCCAGCTCCCTCAGCATATCCTTGTAGCAGAGGTGCTCCAGCCCCTGGATCATCTTTGTGACCTCCTCTGGACTTGTTCTAACAGATCTATGTCCCTCTTATAGTGGGGACACCAGAACTGGACGCAGTATTTGAGGTGGGGTGTCACAAGAGCAGAGTAAAGGGGAAGAATCACCTCTCTTGATCTGTTGGCCATACTCCTCTTGATGCATCCTAGGGTTGGCCTTCTGAGCCACATGAGAGCACTGCTGGCTCATGAGCTTCTTGTCAATCAACACCCCCAAGTCCTTGTCTTCCAGGATACTCTCAACCCACTCTGTACCCAAGATCCTGTACTCCCAGGATCTTGCATCAATTCTGGGAGCCATGCAAGTGCTTCAGAAGCAGCAGCTTTCCTTCTTATTTCTATCCCTGCTTCTGATTTGCTCTGTCACCTCAGGCAAATCATTTAACCTCGGCTTCAACCTATTTTACGGGGATGTTGCAAGGCTTAATTAAAGCTTGTAAAAGGTCTTGAGTTTCCTGAGAGGTGCCTGCTGGAGTGGGGTGATTAATCACATGTTGATGGGAGGGATCTTGTGGGGGTAAACCCAAGCAGTCAACAATAGGGCAGATGATATTTTTCCCTGGGGGAATAAGACAAGGGGGTTGTAAAAGCATGCACATATCAGATTTATTCATTCTGGATATCGAGCTGTTGAAACTTTAGGGAGGCTCTGTGGCCAAAACCACAGAAATCTGACTGTATGGCTCTGATAAAGACATTCTGAATTTCCACAAAAGTCAATCAAAGATACATAAATTAGGGTGTTTCCCCCTACACTTCAGAGTCGCAAAGGTGAACAATGTGCAAAACTTCAAGTTTTTAGAAATAAATATTTGGCACTTCCTCTGAACGCCATCCTGACCCTTGGAGAAGATGCCAGAATCACCCTATTAGTATTCATTGCTGTAGAGCAAAAGGGAAGATAATTATTGAGAGGAGGGGGGAAAAAAGCCCCTACCTTTTGCTGAGCTTTATGCAGTTGTTCGCATGATTGCCCAATTGCCCTGCTGTATAGAAAAGGAGAGGACTGGGAAAGTGCTGGGCTCTGTGCAGTTATTTTCAAGGTGACCCAGTTCTCCTTCTTTGCAGAAGAAACAGAGGAGGAAAAGTTGCCTGCTGAACTTTCTGTAGTGATTTTTTGGATTTATTTTTGGTCAAGTTCTTTTCTCCTTATAACTTCATCTCCTACAATAGACCGGCCTCGAACTTACACCAGAATCCTGAAAAGGAGCTGAGGCTTAGAAAGCGATCCTGGCAGAGGCTGCACAGTCTTTGATGGGCTTTTGCATTCAGCAGGTTTTACACCAGAAGTTGGTGCTTCCAAAGGGACAGACCCTGCGCTGGGCTTTGCCTCTGAATACCAGGGAGGGCTCCCCGTGGCCCCGGTGACCGGAGGGAACGCAGCGAGCCCTTGCGCATGCAAACGAGGGTGATTTCATACGCTTTTCAGAGACAGAGCGTAAATCAATATTGTTTTGTAGGTCGCTTGGCTTGCCACACTTTTTTCCTTGGGGAACATCCAGTATCCGTGTACTCGGGGAAGGACGCTGCAGGGGAGAGGGGATGGCTGTGCCCTCTGCTTTCACCTCAATATGCAGCTCGGTGAAAACTGGATTTTATCCTTCCAGGGACCAAACAGAGCCAGCCAAAACCAGAGATTATCATCACTAAGGAATCCTGCCTGGGGAGCTTCCACCAACCAGGAGAGCAGTTAGATTGAGATTTATTTTTTTTTTAAAAGCATTTTTTTATGGCACGGCAGTTTTAGTTGAGCTAAATGAAGCTTATTGCAGTGGGGAATTCAGCGTGCACATGTTTAAAAATCTTTTTAAGATTGGATATTTTAACTCCAGCAAATAATCAAGTCCCAGGAACAATTTAGATGAGTAATATATTAAAAACAGGCTTATACAGATCCAAGAAAAACGTTGGAGGATCCATAGGGGTCATTGTTATGCACTGCAGGCTTAAATATATTGACTTTTACAACTGCAAATGGATGGCTGCATAGTGGTTTCCACCAAAGAGCAGTTTCAGTTGTGATAACTCATACAAAGTGAAATTCCGTCTTGTGCTCGGAGCTGGCATGAGGGTGAAGAATTGAGTGAACTTAATCTTTATCTCTCTACAAACATTACATCTCTTTAATCCTCGAGGCATGCCATTCCTGGGAGGACCCAGCAGAAAGGATGCACCAGAGCAGGGCAGGAATCAGATTTGTTATTTATGGAAAAAATCTGAAATTAGAGAAAACCTGTTCTGGAATTGTAGGAAAGAAAACATTTTTCAAAGGGGAAGAAAATCTCAAAACCAAAAATAAACTGATTTTTTTTCACTAATGAAAGTGTTTTCCCTTCTGTAAGAGTACATCATTGTATCACAAGTGGCTGAGGAAGTTGAAATGTGCCAGTGAGAGGAATGTCAACCCTTCCATTTCAGGAAAATCAGAACCCTTTACGTAGAAGAGATTTCTTTCTGATACCAAATTTGTGAAGCTTAGAGGTTTTTATAGAATATTGCTGCTTTTCTTGTGGAAGAAAGCAAATGAACAAATCAAACCCCACACTCTCTTCTGGAACTCATGTGAACTGCTCTGTTAAGCCCAAATGCCTACAGAAGTTTGAGATTTAAAAGTGCATAGATAGGAAATATTCCAGGAGTATGGGTAGGTAGGACGTGGCCATAAATCCACAGGCTTCTCTGTGACACCGTTATCTGTTCCTCTGGACTATTAGAGGGGATGCAACAGTGAAATCAGCTGTCATGGGGCACTGCCTTGGAGTCCCAGGGTTTCTCCTGGCAGGGTCTGTTGCCCACACCAAGGCGTGCTGTTTGTGTGCAGCGTATGCAAAAAAACCTGAGCGGTGTTGGTTTTCACTTGCTCGCGTTATGCAAAGCTCTAGAACTTTACTGAGGTGATTTGAATTAATTTTTAATCAAATTTATGTTCTTGTGCCAGAAAAAACTGTTGATGAAACTGGGTTTCCATTGGCACCAAGACCTAAACACTCAGCAAATAAAACAGCATGGGAGCCGTAATCAGCATGTGAAGAACAGCCCCCGGCACAGCCAGATCCCCTGAAGATTGCTGAATAGTTACATTTCTGTAATGCTTCCTCCTATGACGTGGTGTGACAGCAGATATTTCCTCCCCGAAGATGAATTTGTCATTAACAAAACCATGAGAGGTGACAGTGTCAGAAGCTGGGCTTGTAATCACCTTCAGAAGCAAGATATTTTGCAGGAACCCAAACATCTGAAGGAAAATATTTTGCTTTATTCACAAATATTCATTTCTGGTCCATTGGAGGAGCTGCGTAGTTGACTAATTGGGGAATTGGGAACCAGGGGTTCAAGAGTTGTAATCCTTGGCCGAGTGGAGCACTGTGTTCATTACAGCTGTCACTCATCTCCCTCCTGTCTCAGTTTTCTGATCTGTAAATTGAGGTTAATACCCTCTGCACACCGCAGGCGCAAGGAGGATTAATTAGATGGCGGCTGTAGCTCTGCAGTCTTCTTGTTGGGCAATGCTTGGAGCTCCTGAAGAAACTGAACTGTCTCATTGGAAAATGTTCTTTTCTGTGGAAAACCTGAATCTGCTTCAGTTCCAGATCACTGAGATATTATTGTTTTCATCTGAAAATTACCAAAATACGAAACAAATGTTTCTGACACAAGGGGGAGAGGAAGGCAAGCTGACCTTTGAGAAGTGTTTAGCAGGTTTACCTGTGAAGGGGAGCAGGGAGGTTTTTCTCACTGAAAAGAAATTCCTAACTCTAGTATCCCAAATACTTGGCAACAGCATAATTGTGACTTTAATAGAGCTCTCAGTTTTCCTGTTACAATAAATGAGGTCTGCTCTGTGTTAAAAACAAAGCAAAGGGGAAGCAAACAAACCCAAACCCCAGCCCTTGTAGCTGTCCAGGGAAACGAGTTCACTGTTGGGCATATCTCAAACCTATGCAGGAACTGCGTGTTCTCAAACCGATGAAATTTACCCACCACTTGCTTGTTGGGCTACATTAGCAAACAAAACAAACTGGCTGACGTTTTGTGCTGTACTGCACGGCAAAAAAACACCACTCCCAATGGCTTTTCCAAGTCCAGGGATGGAGCAGGCAACTTAACTACTTATTTACTCGGCTCTGCTCACCCAGAACGGACCCAACCTGATGGATGGCCCCTGACCTCTCCACTCCTTATGACCACCAACAAGACTGTCACTTGGGTGTCTTCTGAAGGGGGAGATGCAAACCTCCCATCTGGCAAGAGTCCAGCCTATTTTTGTTCCATGCCATCGTAAGAAATACTACACTTCCCCGAATGGGTGACCTCAAAGTCACACACGAGTTAAATAGAAGCATAAGTTATCTGGACTCACTGCCATGCAACCATTCTCTGGGAGGAAAGGGTAAATAAACAAATCATTTATTAGCAAGTAAAATTGTTTTTTCTTTGAAATGCAAAAATGTGCTCTCTGGTGAATGATGTTTTTAGCTTCACCCTTCGCTCTCACCAGGCAGAGTCCAAGCGTGTCATGAGCAAAACTGCTTTCAAGTCACCCGTCCAGCTGGTCCTCTGCAGGGTGGTGCTTCTCTGGTTAATTATTTAGGACAACACTCGAATAAGGGGAATTTAGCCACTGATACTGGGGGTAGTGTCAGGGCCCAACTCTGACTGCGGCTATGGGGCAGCACCAGCTGAGACACCCCACGGTCCTGCAGCTGGGGGACTTAGGAGCAGGAGGATAAGCTTAGGTACCACCAAGCTGGAGGCTTTCCACACAGAGCTAATGACAGGGAATAGGTCTATGACACTCAGTAGACATGAGACATCTGGAGAACATGCTTTTTTTCCTCCTGTGAAGCCCAGTTCCCTTGGGAAGGGGAATCTGTTCACTGCTTCAGGGTTATAGGCATCCTGTGAGGGGGATGTCTTCCAACATCCAGCCTTGCTCCGTTGTCTCGGTTGGTGCCATTTCATTTGCCCTGTTTGGGGAAAGGGGGAAGACTGCAGTAGCCTGCAGAACCCTTGGTTTCATGGCCACCATGCCCCCTCCTCCAAGAGGGAGATGGTTCTCCCAGGGTCACCTCCTTTTGGGGTGCCTGGCAGTGCTGGGAAGGTGCAGACACCTTCCCAATTTGCTTTAGATCTCTCTCCCCCTCCCTGGCTGATCCTTCAGCTTCCAAAACTGTCATAATTTTGCATCAAACAATAACTACTGCAGCATGTCATAAAAGTGCACAGACTCCTTTCCTGACCACCAAGCCTCCATCCTTTAAGCCATCTCCTTCCAACCAGCTAATTAACATAGCCAGTGTGTTAATCAGCCCATCCATCCTCGGGAAGATCCTGTACTATGTCTCTGCTCTACATCACAGCCGCCTAGCAAACAGAGATTTACATCCAGCAGGTCAGGAGATTCACTTTGGGCGTCTCCTTTGACACCTGCATCTCGAGACAAAGCTGGTCCCATGTCCAGGGGGGTTCACAGGGGCAGTAGCTGCCTTTATGTCTCTGCTGCTTGGTGCTGCCAATTAGGACATGCCAGGGAGGAAACCGGGCTGAGTTCCTGCAGTTTCTTTGCTGGTTGTCAGCAATGCTGGTGAAGGTGGGGCAGCACTTGCTGCCACTCCACAGGAGTGTGGCAACGAGTCAGTGAGGAAAAGCAGCTGGTTTGTGTGCTGAGGAGAAAGATGAAGTGGGCAGATAGAAATATGAAGGAAAGCCTGGTGAGAAACCATTACTGGGTCATGTCAGCTTAGCAGATGAGAGCTCCTAATTCCATTAGGAGGGTGCAGGTCAGGGGCAAACCTCCCAGCTCCCCCTCCCTTCAGAAAGGGCTTCAAGACCATTAAGCCTTTTAGAAACTTTGATTCACAATAGGATTGAACTGGTGCCACCAGGACGTTGGCAAGCCAGCAGTCCTTCGTACCGCCACCGATGTCCTGCGTCACATCGCGCAGGTTGTTAGTGCCTGCCACGCTCTTGGGAAGGAGAAGTAAACATCTTCCATGTAAATTAGTCAGAGTTACTACCACAAAAATGTTGTGTTTCTCTCATTTACGGTGCAGCAGCCAAGTAAGCCCATGGATACAAGAGCTCAGGGACAAACACCTTCCCCCAGCGCGTTGGTTTGAAGAGTTGTTTAAGATACTTGTAAAGGACTCGGGTCTTGGAATAAACTGTTGTGTAAGAGACACAAACCAAAAGTAACAGAGACGTGCTCAGCTCTTGCCATGGCTGCTGGAGCTCCAAAGTAACTGTTTCGTAGGCTGCGTCAGCTGTGATTTATACAACTGCTTTCAGGATCGTATCATCGGGTATTTCTTAAAAACTGCCTGATTTCCCCAAAGGCTGGACTCTAGAAATGAGATTCCTGACATTCCTCTTATTGTCCAGCTGAGACCTGTGGTACAAACAGCAATTTTGTAAGGCTGTTTTGAAAAGCGAGCTGTGTTTGTTATTGAGCCCTCTCTCTCCATCTTACTTGGGCTTCTCTTCTTTCTCTACTGTTATTTATGAACATGAAACTGGTGCTTTTGTTCAAAGAGGGATTGCTTCATGAGGAAAATTGTGTGTTTCAGTGGTCTGCAGCTTCTGAATGAATACTTTGAGTCAGTAAATGTGCTACCACAATTTCATAATTTATCTGTATGAGGATTAAAATAAGCTGAGAAAAACAACAAAACAAATGGGTTATTTTAGCTGTGACTACTCCAACATGCAGGACGAGAGGAAAAGTACATCTTGCTTTCTGATTTAAATAGCACTAACTTATTTTTAGCCCTGTAGCCCATGTGGGAGCTTGTAGTTGAAGCAGGGACAGCGATGCCATGGTGGGGTAGGTTCTCCTGGGCTGTTAAATCCTTTCTCTGGCAGTTTTAACACAGCTCAGAGCTCCAGCATAGGATAGTGGGGAAAAGTGGGAGGACGTGGGATTGGTACCAACAGTCCCTCAGGTGCAACCCCTAAATTTGTGAGCTATGAAATGCGTGCACCCAAAAGCTTTTCTGATAGTTTTTGGGGGAATGGGAAGGGAACCTTTTACTTAGCGCTGGCATCTTCCTGTATTCCCACGTTGACCCTATTGCTCCTGCACCCGACCCATGTGAGGACACGTTTGACCCTGCAGTGTTTGCCCTTTCCTGGGACCTGACTAGGGCAAAAGAAGCTCCAGCAAATACAGCACTTGTACTGTGCAGGGTACAGATGTGTGTGTTCAGACCTTTGGGTGTGTGACACCGAACATGAAGGTTGAGTTCTCCTGTTTAGGGACCCTCAGTGCTTCCAGAGCAGGAAAGTGAAATAGCACCTATGTCCTGGAGGCCACCACTTTGGGGAAGGGCTTTCTGAGATGCAGGGAAGATGAAATACGAGTCTTGACAGCTGTCTGTGAGGGGATCTGCAGTTGCCTCTGCATGGGGTCATGTTTTAGAAAAGCATTGGACCTCCAAAAGATGCAGAAGCAACGGAGGTCTTCCACAGGATGTGCTAAAGGGGGGAGCCAACATAAGCTGCAAATCCAGGGAAAATAAGGGATCATTTCAGATGAGCACTGACACCTAATATTGTTTAAAGTCTCTGACGATACCCAAGCCATCCACATGGGACTGAAATGTGCTATGTGGGAAGGAGGGGAGACCTGCATCGCACACAGGGCAGTCCTTTGCTGGCTGCAGTGTACTTGCAAGTCAGGATGGCCTTTTTCTCTCCCACACTTGTCTCCAGCCTCTGTTGCTTCTTGGCAATCATGGTTTATATCATCCAGGCAGAATTAAGGGCATCTGCCCCACCAAATGTATGGTCCTGAGTCCTGAGCTTGCGTGGGGCATGGCTGAAACCTGCCACATGTGACAGCATTTCTGCATCACCAGCTGAATGATGCAGAGGCCAAAAAGTCAGATGTGGGTTTTCAAATGAACTTCTGAGAAAATTCCTGTATTTCCAGCACTCTAATCTGTGGAGCTCTGCTTGAACCTCAGAGTCACCCTTAGTGTGGAACCATGAACCTCTCCAAAAGAGCCATTTCTCCAGCCAGATTTTTCTTGGTCATGTCTTTATACTGTGTGTTTCCCAATGTCAACTAAAATGAAAAGGCCATGAAGACATTACCTCTGTTTACAAAACGACAGAAACAAACACTTGCATTTGCGAAAACAAATGTCAACAGCATTGATCTAGAGCTGAGTTGTTTATGATGAAGAAAGATTAATATTTAATGGAAGGTTCACTCCCCCCCCCCCCCCTTTTTTTTTAAAGGTGCCTAAAATCACCAGACTTTGCAAAAAATATGATTTTGATTAAGAAACATCTGACTTAATAAGAGCAAAGTCAAAGTTAATATGTGCATAGTTTTGTATTAGCCTGCCTTTAATTTTGGAGTAAAAGTAATGATTACAGTAAATTTGTTCATTTATGAAACAGAGAGGAAATGTGATATGCAGAAGATATTAGGGGCAAGGAAAACAACCCTTCTACTGAAACTGAGACGAGCCATGCCACTGCCCTATCCCCCCAGACCGCTTCCTCTAGGCTCTCTCAGAAACAGGGACAGGGGTTTTTCAAGGGTACATAAACTGCCACATCACAGCGGGGGGGAAGTCAGGATGGAAAGAGAGATTTGAGGGCTTTTCTTTGCAGAAGAAGGTTTCAGTTCAGACTGAGTGAAATTGGGTCTTCCTGCTGGTCTGAAGTTACTAAAATGGAAAAGTAACGAAAAAACAGAAATTTTGTAGCTTTTTGGAGAAAGATCCAGCCCACAGTTCAGACCAAGAAGAGCTGAGTCCTGTGAGTCCTTTCTTGTGCATCCAAGAATGGACCACAGAGCAAGAGCTCATCCTACAGGAACATGAAGCAGCAGCCAGAGCACCCCACATGTGGGGTGAAGGATGCTGAGTGGGAAAAGCTTTGCTGGAGGAACGATCAGGAGGAGAAAAGCAGTGCTGTAGCATGGTTAGCCTGGGTCTTTGTGCCAGCAAACAGAGCAGGATCCCTTCTCCAGACCCTCTGGCATCATCTTCCCTTGCATCTCATGGGGCTCTGAGGCTGCGGGGCTCTGCTTGGAGGCCAGGGCAGTGCTGCAGAGATGATTGCGAGCCATACATCTTCTGCTGCCTGAGCATATTCCACCCCAGGCTCACTGAAGCCCTGTTTTAAAATGAAAAGCTTTTTTCCAAAACATAAGTTATGCAAACATCTCTTTCTGAAAGGCCCCTGACACCCCTTTGGTAACCATTTTACCACTGGAAAAGGAACATCCCAAGGAGATATTGCCATGCTGGGGGTGGCCAGGGGATGGGACCTGTCCTGGACACTGCCCTACAAGGGCTCAGTACTGAGTGGGAGCAGCAGCATCGCCGTCCACCTGCACTTAATGTCCCTCAGGACTGGAGGCAGGGGACGGCCACTTTGTTTGGCAGCCAGGTTTTTGTTTGCAGGCAGGGGGGACTGTTTGATCTCGCGGCGATGCGAAAAGCGGCTGCTTTGGTGGTGGCCCTGATAAAGAGGACGGTGGCTTTGAAGGAGAAAGGGAGTGTCCGAAGGGACCCCCGGGTGTTTGGAGAAGGGGGCACCCCTTGGCGGATGACAGCCCAGGCACGCAGCTCGTAACGCACTCTCCTCAGGTTATCTAAATAGCGTATAAATCACTGTCGGGGCTGCCATTTCCTCTGACGGGGACCCGTGTTAAGTGATTAATAACACACAAACAGTGGTACTTTGTGGAACTGCAGTAAATTTTATTATAACTTCCTTCCACTTGATAAGCACTTCCATGGAGACAGAGGCGGGCTGCACCGGACGCCCACTCCCCTCCCATCCGTCGCCCGCAGAAGACCCCGGCAGCCCCAGAGCTCCGGCCTTTTCATGACCAGCTGCAAGCCATGAAAAGGAGAGGTTTTTTTGGTTTGGTTTTGTTTCGTTTGACTGGATAGAGCCTCTCATCCCTACTGACTGACCCAGGGTTACATCTTGCACACCTGCTGTTTTAAAAGTCCCATGAAGTGTCAAGCGGAGCCCGTGTGAAACGCCGAGCGTTGAGCATCCCTGCGCCGCGGCGAGGGCTCGCACGGGGGTGCTGCAATAGGAATGCTCCGTGCACGAGGGACAGATGTAGAAGG
Organism: Chloroceryle amazona; assembly: GCA_027560015.1. Taxonomy (NCBI): domain Eukaryota; kingdom Metazoa; phylum Chordata; class Aves; order Coraciiformes; family Cerylidae; genus Chloroceryle; species Chloroceryle amazona. The sequence goes on along the minus strand of JANHFX010017020.1, from coordinate 6,841 downwards.
AGAGGAACTGGTGGGGTTTGGGGTTTGGAAAGCAACGAGAGCGATTGCTGACGCTCTTACTGCTTTGCCCCGTTCTCTTGAGGATTCACATGTTCTCTAAATATTTACAGAGAAACGTGTTCGTCTGTGTGGAATGCTGTTTTTTTTTATTTTTTTTCCAAATGTTACTCTATTTTTTTTTCAAATAGGAGAGGAGGTTGCTGGTAGATGAATGACAGTGCTCAGTGAAGGCAAGTGGAAGTCTCTGCCCTGCTCACCCCCTGTCTGCCCCTCCCCAGTGCTGGTCTGCACGGGCAGGTTTCAGTATATGTGGGAAGATGCACATAGGGCGAGTTAGGTCTGAAGATGCAACGTTGTTTGTTTTTTTCCCCATATCATTTATAAAATCATGGTGGTGTTGTTTTCTAGGCTTTGACGCTCTACATGTGGGAAGGGGGCAAGGTGCAAATTGTGAAAAAGGGGCAGGCAACTGCTGGGAAAAACTGAACCAGGTTTGGTCTCTCTGTAGAGACCTGAGCCAGAAATTTGGTTTTGCTATTGGAAGAGGGAAAGCCTTATGAGGAGAGGCTGAGGGAGCTGGGGTTGTTCAGCCTGGAGAAGAGGAGACTCAGGGGGGACCTCATCACTCTCTCTGACCACCTGAAGGGAAGCTGTAGTCAGGTGGGATCGGGCTCTTCTCCCAGGCAACCAGTGACAGAACAAGGGAGCACGGCCTGAAGCTGTGCCAGGGGAGGGTCACGTTGGATATTAGGAAGCAGGTTCTCATAGAAAGGGTGATAGAACACTGGAATGGACTGCCCAGGGAGCTGGTGGAGTCACCATCCCTGGAGGTGTTTAAGAAAAGACTGGGTGCTACACTTAGTGGCATGATTTAGCTGATGTCGTGGTGTTAGGTCATAGGCTGGCCTCGATGATCTCAGAGGTCTTTTCCAGCCTCAATAATTCTGTGATTCTGTGATTCTGAGGGGCTCATGTGTGGACTTGAGCATTGCTTTGTCTTTTGGGACAGCCGGGGAAAATCACAGCAGCGTGTGGGACAGATCTGAGCTAAGGCAAATAGCCCAGATGCTGCTGAGGATTGGAGGTGACACTGAGCAGGCATCCAGGGCAGATACAGCCCTTGTACCTCTACGTAAGATTGTGTGGTCCATGAATGAACTTTTCCCCCCTATTTTTTGGCTAAGCACAAACGAGTTTCTTGGTCTGGTGTGTGCAGATGGCTGATCTTGGCTGGCATGGTGCCATGGGGATGCATTGCAATAACATGGATTTTATATGAAGGAAAAAGCCTCTGGAGAAACAAAGCTTTGAACCATTCAATTTTGAACCATTCAATTTGTAATGGTGCAACGCTGGCAGCAAAAGCTGTGAATGAAAACTTGTGGGACACTGAATGAGCCAGTTAATCTAGATGGGTTTCCTTATTTTTCTTTCCTTGTAGGCACTGAGTGTAGGTTGAATTTTATTCTGACAGCCAAATGCTGGGCTGACTGCAGAGCAGCATCTGTGCCCACACTTCTGAGCTCTTGGAAATCCTAGCTGTGAATGATTAAAATGCAAACAAAGTAGCGAGGTGGTTTTGTTATTTCTAGAGCAGATCCAAGCGTTTTTTATGAGATAGCAAAGCAAACAGCATCTTCTCTTGGCTCCTATCCTAGGGGTGGCTTCTGGCTGCAATGGGAACACATCTGCTGTATGTTGTTCTTGGGCATCCCTGTCCTGAAGGAATCCAGGTACCTGCTCTGAAATGAGCTCTGTCCCTGCTGTCACTGTGGGGGCCCACGTGGAGCTGGAGCTGTCACCAGCAGCAAGCTAGTGGCACTGCTCACTGTCAGATTTATCAGTGAGAGGGACACTTTCAAGGTGTCATGACTGATGGTTTCCCAACTGAGCTTCTCAAGAATCTTGCTTTTTTTGTTTTCATAATTTCATTTTCTTTTTCTCTTTTTTTACTTTTTCCTGAGGTAGATTATGTGCGAAGGAAGTATGGAGTAAAAATCTTATCATCCCAGCCTTAGAGACTTACACATCAAAAAAAACCTACTGGAATAGCAATAGAGGCTGGGAGGATGCTGCCGTGGTCAGGGGAGCAGCAAACAGGCTTGGGTGCAATGCCCATCTTAGATAAGGTGTTAAGAAAAAGTGAAAAGCTTCAGAGGAAGAACATTCCTTGAAATAAAAAATAGGGAAGAAGTAGGACTTCTCTGGAGGTTCAACGGTAGGGTGGAAGCCCGAGGGGATGATAGGGTATTTCTTCCTGTTGCCTTCGTGTAAATGGAGTTATGAACTCTCAGGGTAGTCAAACTTTGGCAAGAGAGATTTCTGTCCCAGTCCAAGCCACGAATACATTTCAGGGAAAAGGTAGACTATTAATTTATTTATTTAAAAAAAAAATAATTTCCCAGAAAATACTGGGGAATTTTCAGTAACTTTTCTAAATGCTTTTGTGAAACCTTCAAAATTTTTGTGGGTTTTTTATCCTCCCATTCTAATCTTCACACAACTTAAAAGACACTGGTATTTTTGATGGAGCTTTCACTCAAGTATGTTCGCAGGAAGTCAACCCACAAAGAACTATTACAAAGAAAAATTCCTTAGACAGTTTTATGCTCTGAATTACTCAGAACCCCACCACAAAATATTGAAAAATCTGCTGAAATTTAAAAAAAAAAGAAAAAGAAAAAGGAATCTGAAGGATCATGAAGAAATAAGTATCTACTGTCCCACAAAAAAGGCTTTACTTCTGCGGGCCAGAAAGATTTGTATCGTAATATATTCTGACACAGAACAAAGAAAATAAATGAAAAGCAAGCAGCCGCCAGATCTGTCTTTCGCACGTCTGCATGGAAATTCAGCCCTTCTTCTGGGATTTGGTTTTGTTCCTCATGTTCTGTGGTGGGTCCCGGGCACTTTGGCCAACACAGCCAGGGGACTACCCTCTCCTCCCTGGGCACGGCCCCTGGCATGTGCTGCCTCTGCTGCAGCCCCTACCTGGCAGTGGGGATGGAGACAGGAAAAGATCGGGGGGGTTTCCAGGCAGGGGTGGGATTGGAAAGTGTCTACGTGTGAGGAATGCATGACCTCTCCCCAACTCCTGGCTAATATATCCACCACACTTTGGGGTTTAAAATCAAACCTCTTCACGTTTTCGCTGTTATCGTGGGCTTTCTGGAGACGCTCTTTTATATTGCATTGCATCACTTATATCAAAACCAGATCAGAAAAAATTCTCCTTGGTCCTTTTTTTTATGACTGTGAATTTCAAAGCACGCCAGGATTACACGGGGTGGGGGGGGAAGGTGCTTCCAGCCTTCATCTAAAATGGATTCATTCCTGTCACCAAAATACATTAAAAAAGGAATAAATAAAACATGAACTAATTCCAGGCAAGACAGATGGATGTGATCGTTGAGCTTTGGATGATGCTGGCCATGCTGAGCCCTTGTCACGTATCTTGAGTGGGTAAAATGCACATGATGCTGAGCAAAATGTGGTTTTCACACTGGTACCATGATGATGTGCTTACATGGACCTCGTGAAACACTGAAGGTTCTCCTCTAAGACAAAATGCTCCTGTGTCTTCAAACCCGTCTGTATTTACTGGAGAGAGAAGAGGATTGCCCGTGGGACTGTCTGTTGCAACACGAGTGTCTCCTGCCACGTTGTGCTCTACTCCCACCCCGTTCAGATGTGGGCTGTGTTAGTCACCATATTATTGGGACATCATGAAGAAATGGTAACTGCTTGTGCAGAAAAAATCAACCATTTCAGTTCCACATTAGAATTTATTTCCAAATACCTCAGACAAAGGAGAATTCATAAATTAGATGTTCTGGATAACTTTGGAGCTCCACTCTTGTTTTCAAAAAGTGTCAAGGTCTCTTCTTCCAGTGACAGCCATTGTCCACTCAGATACAAGGTGTTTCTGAAGAGGTTTCCATGTATTATGCAAGTACAGCCTGGGAAAAGTGAGTGGTACTTTTTCTTTCCCCAATTCAACAATTCTTATAGGTTGTGTCTGGTCCTCTGGACCATGTCGTAACTACAGCTGAGCACGGAATGTTTATGGCTTTGGTTTCCTTCTTCCACGTGCTCTGGTGTTCACACCACCACTGTCTGCAGGCCTCGGAGAAGTATTTTGCATGAGTTCACTACAAGGTCTTCACTGACACTTCTTGGTGAGAACAAAGTCTCATTTTGTCCTTTGCAGGTGCCGTCGGGTTGCTGGAAGATGGACTCTGCAGTCGGGCTGCTTTCCTTATCCTGCTGTGTTTCTGCGTCCTGCTTGCTCCCTGGTGAGACCTGGCCACTTGCTGCAAGTATGAGAAAGTGCTGCCCTCCTTCTCAAAGTGTGTTCCTGGTTGCTAAACCATAGCTGGGCTGAAGTGGACCAGCCAGGCTCTGAATTACCCCTTGCAAAACTTTTTTTTCCTGAAGTTCACATCCCTGCTGTGACAGTGCAAAGAAAGAGCTGAATTTTGGGGAGTTCAGGCAGAAGAGGGCTGGTTTTCTTGCTGTTGAGAGGCATGATTATCATGGCCTGTTCTCAGGGAAGCATCTCTGAAGGCTTGTGACTGGGGATGGTTGCTCTAGGAAATACCTGTAGTTGAATGAAGAAGAACAATGCAGAGATTGGGTTGAGTTCTCTGCCCAGCATTAGTCTGATAGAAGAAAATGCATGTGAGAAAACAGCCAGCTATTTATGTATGCTCTGTAAAGTCCTCAGGTGCAGGACAAACAGGGGAAGAAAAGATTTTAAAACCCTTGCAAGGACTGAACCATCTCTGTTTCTTTGGATTTGCCCTCCTACCTTGAAGCAGCAGAGCTTTCTGTGTCTTTAATGGAACCAGGGACTTTAGGAAATGTTTAACCAATTCCTAACATATTTTTTTACCATTGAAATGCCAAAAGGATTTTGAAAAATGGAAAGAGAATCACTTGAATTGTATTTTACCCAAACTGCTGAAACCTGGGTAGTGACTCACCCCCAGCTGGTGTAAATCAGCAAAGGGCTAAGGAGCAGAGAGGCCCCCCCATGCATATTTAAGCCTGTTGTCCTGGTCCACCTGTGCCAGAGCTACCAGCAACTCCAGCATGCGTGCTCTCCAGGAGAAGGCCACAGAGGATGGGGCTGTTCAGGACACAGCGGGGACTTTCAGGTAATGCAGTTGTTCTACTTGCTTTATATTTGGTTCAGAGACAGTTTGTACTGAATTGCAATATTCAGTGGGGTGGTTCTTGTGGGTATGGAGGTGGTGTTTTGGGCCTTTGCGGGGTGTTATCTGTTGTATACATGCGAGCTCTGCGGTGGTTATTGTTTTTTGGTGATGGTGGCTGTTGTATATTTGTGACTGCAAAGCGTTCTGAAGCATTGATGGTGTATTCCTTCAGTCCTTTTGGAGTAATGTCTTGAGATCACACATGTTGTGTATTACTGAGGTACCATGTGAAGCTCAGGTGCTAGGAGGAAGCCTTGGTTTTGAAAAGCCCTGGCACAGCTTGGCCTGTTTGGACAGACCCAGAGGTTTGGACAGTCCAATGACATCCATATGCAATGATTTTTCTTGATTCACAATGTTGAAACTAAAAACCGCTTGGCTTTAAACTTTAAGCCTCTGCATACATTCCCCTGAGAATGAGCATTTCTGGCAAACTATAAGTTCTTAAATATCACTTCTCCAATTACATTCTCACAGGTTAGTATTTATGCAGGCCTGGCTTTTCGAATCCACGGAGCTGGTACTGGGCTGAGGTTTAATGCATTACAGGTGGCTTTCGGTGCTTTGGGCTCTCCGACCAAACTGGTTCCAGATGGCCACACAGTATGAGTAATAACATCAGCTCATTAAGTTGCAAGGTTTCAACTACAATCACAGAATTATCAATGAAATAAAAGCTAACGGCGTATCAGCTGCACCCTAAGCCATAAATAGGATTTACAGCAAAACAAAACCCTCATTTTGAACGCAGATCTCTCATCATTTCAATACTGGGTGTCCACATAATGGGTTTATTCACCAGCAAAAGAGTAAAAATCTGCTTCCCCCCCCCAAATGTATTCCTGAAGGCTACTGCTCTGCAGTCCTCTGAGCTTCTGATTTTTTGGGAAAGCTTTTGATTGGGGTCATTGAAAAAGCACAACAGTATTTATCTGCGATGACTTAAAAAATAACTGGAATGAGCTCAGGTCTCAGATCAAAGAGATGAGTGTCAGAAAGTCTCATTACCTTGTTTTTCGTGTTACGGTTGCAAATGTTGTTCTTTGTGAAAATTGTTATCCGTCGGTAAGTGTATATATCACGTCCAGCAGGATGGCTCTTGTCGTGTGTGCAGGTGGCTTCTGCTATTTCATAGCCTGTATCAACAGTGTTTTGTTGGTCTAGATGTCTGTTCTGTTCATAATCACCATGGGGAAACATTTCCCTAAGCTCCTGGGGTAGCTGAGGTGATTGAGATCCCTGATCTTGGCTATTAAGGGGTGAATTTTACATAAGGAATGTAAATCAAATAGAAAAATACACATAGATTAAATATTGCCTCTGAATTTTCATTGTCCTTGAGCCAAGCAGGAGGTGTTGGTGCACAAATACAGCAACTGAAGTAGATCCTTTAAGTTCTGCTTGACTCTGACTTTTGTTTGGCTTGATAAAACTTCTGTCACTAATCCCTGAAACTGCAGTGCAGCAAACAGCATCAAATGTCTGATCACCCTCACTGGTTTCTCTGGGGCTGCTCATGCATGTGAAGTGTTTGGGGGGGGGGGGGGGGGCAGAACCCCGCCCAGGCTGCAGCTGCCGGACGGGGTGGGGTGTTGAGGCGAGCTCTGGGGGGTGGGCGGGGC
>JANHFX010017019.1:54387-122486 GCA_027560015.1 Chloroceryle amazona | reverse complement strand
AAAAAAAAAAAAAAAAAAAAAAAAAAAAAAAAAAAAAAAAAAAAAAAAAAAAAAAAAAAAAAAAAAAAAAAACACCCTCTGAAAGGTGCTAAACACACAGAAATGACCTCCAGCTCCAACAGTTCCTGAGCTGCAAGGTGTGAGAGGATTGAAGAGTATATACACTTGCTACATTTTTCTGTGCATTTGTTTTCATTCCGGTGAAGAATATTTCATTACCAAAGCAACTCCTATATTCCTTTACAAAGTCATTAACAAAATAAATAACTTTTTTTTTTTCTCAACACAAGTCATCTTCACTTTTAAAGTTCTATTTCTATATGTAAAATAAAAGTTTATGGATTCTTTTTATTATTTGGACAAAACCAAGTGCTATCATTTCTTGGCATGGCTGCAATAAACATATGAAAAACTGGGATACCAGATAAAATTAAGCACTTTGGCAATTGAAGCTGGATTATCTCAGCCCTGAATTCATTGCCAGCAATGGACACAGCAGGAAAAAACAGTGTGAAATGCTTGCAATTGAGTGTATAAAAGTACAAGCAGCTGTCTGCACACAGGAAATCTTCTGTTTCTCAAAATATAAGGACTAGAGTACCTTTACGGCACACAAAGAAGCAAAGTAACAAAAAAAAAAAGGAGGAATATGTGGAAAAGGCTGCAGAGTCCTATCAAATCATACTAATACAACCATTTTCAAAAACATGAAAGATATCACTAAAGAAACCCACCCTGAAATCAAGGAAAGGCTACTAAAACATAATTTGGATGATTCATTTTGACAGCTTTAACTTGATTTTAGTGGTGATTCAGATATACATACATTAGCATATAAGTAATAGATTTTGAGGTTACAAGGTCAGCTGAGATTACTCAAGACTTTTTGACGGTGCTTCCCCATGAAACTGCTACTTGCATTTTGCTGCTTCCCCACAGATTCTACTTGCATTTTAAAACTGAATGGACTTGAGCTAAAACTGTTGCATGTGTGCTGTGACTAGGGGAAATTAGCATATTTGTAAAATAGTAAAATGAGAGTCAGAAAGATTTTTACTGAAAAAAAATGCGTATGGCTAAGAACACCACAGTAAGAGGCAGAACAGATTGGTCTGCTGTTCTGCAATTTCCAATAAAATATTTGCAAGTATCCAGAAAGTGACAAAAACAGTACAAAAGTACACAATGATCACTGTCTACATTTAACCTGTATCTGGTGCTAAATTATAGCAGTTGGTCTATCACCATATGACCCCTCTCAAGCAGGGAAGGGGAACAGGAAAAGGAGAAGAGATCTGCAGGTTGAAATGAAAATCAATTTAATGAAACAGCAAAACAAATACCAGTATAAAGTATACAGAGTTATACTCAGCCTGGCAAATGTATGGTGGTCACAATAAATGGGAAGGCAAGAGACTCTCCACCCTCTGCAAAATTCCCCCTTTACAATGAGCATGACTTTTATGGGATGGGATTCGTCTGTAGCCAGCTCAGGTCTGCTGTCCTGGATGATTCCAAACTGCTAATGGTCTGTAGACCATGGCTTGCCTATGAGTCTGTCCCAGCAAAATCAGGACAACCACATATATATATTATATATGTTTTAGTAGGAGTATTCCAATGAATTGAGATTCAGATGTATGAGAAACAAATGTGAAGGAGAGACAAGAATTTCTGAGGTCTTAATTTGTATGAAGGCCTTTCAAAAGCTCACTAAATCTAATGGGAAAAAAAATTTGTTTCAGAAATATTTTTTTTAAGCACTATTAAGTCACCATGGTTTCTAAGTTATTTAAACACATTTTTTTATAATCCATCTTTCAGACAAATTTTCCTTTCAAAAAACACTATCTCAACCAAGTTAAATCCATCTCCACTGGCTCAGAATTCGTCTTCCAATCCTTTGACTGCAAAACTCTGTCAGAAGAAGAAAGTTCCTCATATCAACCCTCAGTGACAGATTATCCTTGTCACACCTGAGATGAGACTGAGACCAATTGTCAAGCTGTTTTCTATGGAAAGGCAAGAATGGCAAAGAGAACTGGGAGGATAAGTTGAAAAGAAAATAAGAGTTCTGAAGCTCTGGGAAACACAGTGTGCTATCCTGACCATGCTGCTTTTCAGTTTGATGCTGATTTGACTCTCAGGGGAACTCTTGGAGGCTAAGTTAAACACTGTGCTGAACTAAGCAGTCACTAGAAAGTGGCACAGTCTGGATTTACCTCCTGAACAGTTTCAGAACATCTTTGTTCTTTACATACAGTATGTAACCTTTGAAAAATAAAACAATTGAACTATAAAGCTGCACAGCGGTGTAACAGAGCTCAGTACAGAGCAAGGCAAAATGACCCTAGTAAGTACAATGGGAAAACATACTTTTATAGGATTTGAAGTGCGTTGAGTAAACCAAGAGACATTTAGGATCCAGAGCACTTCAGCGAAACTTTAACAAAATTTTACTTTCATTTAAGATATAAATACACTATAGGCTAAAATAAGGCCTACAACAATAATCACACAAACTTCAGGGCACTTCAGAACTCCAGCCTTGGCCAAATAAACAGCAGTGCAAGGGTGGCAAGTCATCCAAAGAAGCTACAGATGTTTATTTCTGCACTTCAGCAATATGCTGGATTTGCTCTTTGTTTGTATTCCACAAATCAAAAGGTCACTCTCAAGGATTTGTCTCTATTGTTACTCTGGTCCTTTTTTCAAGACACAAATCTACTACATCGCAGATGACTTCTGCCAATCACTATTACTGTAAAAGCAATTCTTCAAGGACATTAAAGGCTAAAATCTGCATGATAGCTTCCAAAACTACGTATCAGAGCTGGTTCAAGGTGCCTTTGCACTAAAATATACATATACAAAGAAACAAAACATGGTCGTGCATGACTGATCCAACAGACAGGTGAAGATGTGACAGACAGCTGCAAAAAAACCCACAAGATAGCTTACAGACTCAGGATAATGTGAGGAGCCACATATTCCTATCAGGGTACATGGATGCAAAAAATGCAAGAGTTGCATAAGATGTCAGGAAGGGATGTCACACCTTGTTTTGAACTAGCTCACCAATCTCAGTTAGATCGTGGCAAAGCACTTGCAAATGGACTTTGACAGCATATTCCAAGGTTAATGCACAGAAGGAACAAGGTGTCTGTGTGCTTGGGGGTTAGAACAAAACATCAGCCTGATTTGCTCTAAACCTGTTTATGCAGGTATAAGTAACTCTCTGACACACTCACATAAAAACAAAGTCCTAAAAAAAATTTGGTGACTCCTGGATTTGTTTGCCAGAATTGGGACTTACTATCTATTAACCATTTTGGTTCATTTATTTATTTATTTATTGTGAGCAGACTATGCCCATAGATATTTAAAAGTTACTTTTTTCCATAACTGGTTTTATCTTTTCAGGCCATACACTATTTACACACTTTTAAAAACACAGCTTACTCATGCTTCTCTGTATAAAGCCCCTTGAGAGCCATTCCTTTCTACCATCTGCATTTGTGTGCTATCAAGAAATGAAATTAGAAAATGTCCAAACCATTATGATGTACATTGTCAGTGGCTACTTAGGATCTTTTGATGTATTATTAACACAGTCATCAAAATGTTTGCTACACATAGCCTCAACTTGAATACTGAAAATGCTGATGCTGTTTTGGGTATTTTGATGGTTTACAAATGAAAAATTTTCTTGATAGAAAGAATTTATTGTTTTTTTCTATGAAGTTTCTGAAGGCATCAATAACTTCCATTACAATCATCTTACAATCTAGTGCTGCCAGCATGCTGTTTTCCATTAGGCACTGGTGTCTTAGCTATGGCATAAATAGCAGGATAACAGTTATCTTCATAGTATAATGCAGTCTATCTCAGAACAGGAAGCAAAAAAAAAAGCACTTGTGAACAAACTGAGAGACTGAGGATCTCTGTAATACTGATCTCTCACGACTGTGCCACAGCTAGTGTTAGCGTAAGCAGAATCAATGTGTGCTTCTGCTTTAGGATTACATTCCTGAATCGTGCTACATGGCCTGAGCATCCTACGCCCTTGTGACACTCTCAGTTTTTGTTCTCACTGCCTCTAATCCTCTGAAACTGTAGAAAGGGAGAAGAGCTATAAAACAGGCTTGAGAGATGACTGAAACCTCTTGGGCAGAGTCGTCTGCCAAGAAGGATCACTGCCATCCAAAGAAGAACCTGCCAGGGCTACTGGACTGCTCCTGCCTATTTTGACTTCTGTTGCTACTGTCACAATAAAGGATAAGTGAGATGAGGAATCCCACCACACCAGAGGTTCCCAGTAACTGGAAAGAGGAAGGGACCATAGAGGGCTTTTTCTTGGACACACATACCACACACAGAGATGGCATTTTCCCCACAGATCTTGCCACATTTCCTGGGTAGAATGTGACTTGTGTGTAATTAGATCAAAAGCAGTGCAGTTAATCGCAGTGTGGAAAGAAGCTGATACCATCTGGGAGAGGTCAGTGGCTCGGCAAAGAGAAAAGCAATGTACAGATGAAAAACAAAAGGAAGAATCTAGAGTTCTGGAGCTGAAGGAGCCTGCAGCAAGCATCTGAATTCTCAGGTGACTGCAGAGGTGCTGGTTTTTGAGTTTGCTTTAGTGTTAGCACCTTCTCTAATTTCTATTAAATTGTGTTGTTCAGTTTTCTGATTTCTAATATTTGCTGTTGTAGAAATGACATAGTGCTCAAATAACCTTAATACTTTTATGAAGTAAGTTTTGACTGGTACACAAATTTAAAAAGACACAGTTTGACAGACTTTGGAGCTAGACACATGACTCCTTAAAAAAAAAATGTTGTCCTTCACACCCATTGTAAGGGATATTTGGTTACTGTCCAGCAATGTTAGCAGGTTTTAGCATCCATTTTCTGTTTCCTGGAATACCAGGGGCCAAATTATCAGATTCTATGCCAGTGGATCATTTCATTGCAGGCATAATAACAACAAAGTCAAGCAGATGATTCCATCAGGGAGTTAAGCCCTGGGCACAACAAGGCAAGTTCTTTCCATCAGTGAGCCACAAAACAGTGCACATCACTATGCTGCTTCCCAGAAGTTTCTATTCAACAGAATCACAATTTAAAACAAGCAAAAACCAATCCTAAAATAATCACTTCTAGTGTTCAATCAGCCAAGAGATGAAGAGTTCATTTTCTTGGACTGTTAAGATGCTTTGTGATTTCCTCTGTGTTCCTGCATGCATCATCTGTTAGCAATCTTTGAGTGCTCTCCCTCACTAACAGGCAATAATTAGAAATCATTATTTTAAGTGAATATAGGACAAATATTCCCTTCAGAGAATACATATGAAATACAACAAGAGTGCAAAAGGGAGAAGCGTTGTTCGAAAAAATGTTTTAAACATATCAAGAGTAATCCTGAGGTCTCCAAGTGAAAGAAACAAAACAAAAAATAAAATAAAAGCCCCAAGATAATAATAATAAAAAAAAAAAAACAAATCAAAACAACAACAAAACAAAAATACCACAACACCCAAACAAAAACCCACCACACCCAAAACAAAAAAATGGCAAAACAAACAAGCAAACAAAACCACAAACAGCAACTAGAAAGCATGTTAAAAAGAATTGGAAATTGTAAGCAATATGTCCAACTATGACCAGTCTAAGTATATATTGAACTGACAACGTAGTTTACTTGTAATTTATAAACAAAAAGTATGCAAGTCACCTGTTCTATGAAATGTGAGTAGCCCTGAGAGAAAGCTCACAGATCTGCCAAAAATATAAACAGCCTTTGAAAGCTGCTTGTTAAAAAAGGGTAAAAGGATATTTGCAAATAAATCTTTGTAGACAGACTTCTTCAGACAGCCATGTACAACTGCTGTAACATATTTATAGAAGGTTGCTTCATGGTCACAGAAATACTAAGTGTATTAACCACTGGCAAAGCATTGCACTGACACTGAAGTCAAATGAACTCTGTCAAAGATGGGTCTGCAGTATTCAGGCATACACTTTAGCAGAAAACTGTCAGTTTGAATACTGTGTAAGAATTAAAATAAACTTAAAAGGGAAATATGAAAAAGCTCCTTTCCCCCTGCTCTCCCCATACTATACTTACGCTAGAGATACCACTAAAGCATTCCTTTTGTCTCTGAGAAAGATCAGACAAAAGAAAAACATTAAAACTTCCCTAGAAGAAAGGCAAGGCAGTAATCAGGGAAATAGGTCAAGATTTGGAAGACTGAGGTTTCTAACAGTAGTCTAACCATGGACCTCTTGAGTGTTCCTCAGTAGGCCACCCAGTCAGTTTCAGAAAGATATTTAGGTGCCTATTACCCTGTGAAAACAATAGGTTCTGAGTAGCAGGATCCCTTTGATGACCTGGTTCTCAATTTTCTTGTGCCTCACTACCCTACCTGTAAAAAGGAGGAGATACCATCTTCCTATCTCACTCACATGCTGTGAGTTTGATTATATATCAACTGCAAAGAGCTCAGATGCACTACATCAGATAATCCCAACAAGTTAGTTTAGGTTCTGAACCCTCTCCTTTTGCACAAAAGTAAAAACATGTTCAACAAATAGAGAAAACATTATTTAGGGAGAAATCACACAAAACAGTCCTAAGTATAACTGAACAATATTTAACAGTGGCCAGAAACAAAATGACTTACTGCTCAGATGCTTAGTTGGTACAAACAACAGATTTTTGCACAGTCAAGGCATCCCCTTGATAACGGTTGGGAGAAAAAAAAGGCAATCACTTTCCCATTTTTTTTCTTTGGAAAAATGATCCATTTTTCCCCCTGTTCATACATTTAAGAACAATGCCAGTTATACTGAGCTGTAGTAGAACTCGGTAAAAAAATACCAAACTCTTGCTATGGTATTCTCCCTTTCAAAAGCCTAGTTAAGTAACTGTTGACTATACTGGGGTTTGTGTTCAGACACTGAATGATCTTACTCAACCTCGTGCTACACAAACTAAATTTTCCTCCACTATTTCTGAAAGAGGGAGAGAAAAATTAGTTTTCTGAACTCCATTTAGCTTATTACTGTTCCAGCTTCATGTGGAGCTCAGGTTTCTTTCTCTAAGCAAAATGATACTGTCCAACCTTCTCCAATGCAACAGCATTCTCCAATGGAAACAGCCCAAGTATCAGAACATGCTCAATGTTTTCATTCCCTTTACCTGGCACAGAGAGTTCATTTTCATATACATTGAAACTAGCAGATATACCCTTGTCACAAGGGTAGAAAAGTGAGCAAGCAAAGCAGTACCACCCCAAAGCAACTGCCAATTTTTTGCTTTGTAAAGATTATGCTGGTAGTTCAGAGTAGTCTCCACTGCCATTATGCTTGCACTGATTTTTTTCCCCAATTCAATTTCCCAAATATTTGCAAAATTCACTGAAAAGCAAAGTTACATATAACAAAGTGGAACTGCAAGAGCGAATGCTGTGCTGAGAGTTGTACATTTTAACAGAGTGAGAATTGTTCCAATTTGACAGTGGAATATGATTAAAAAGCTATCCATTGAACCACTTCAGGTTGTTTCTCTTCAGCAAGGATGCTTTCTCTGAAGAATTTACCTTTACTCTCAGATGTTCCTACCATGGAGCCATTAAAGTCTCAACAGTTATTTTTCTGTACTGGTTTGTTCCCAGAATTGCTCACAAATTCTTCCTTAGGAAGACCAGAAATGAGATAAATTTCAATCTGAAATTTATAGAGAGAATTTTAATGTTACAAGCAATACTCATCTTTAACAATTTCTGTATTATATTATGACAACACAGTATGCTGCATTATAATGTAAAACTAAAACCAGAAAAACAAAACAAAACAAAACAAAAACAACAGCTGAAAAAAAAAAACCCGGATAGTTGATTGGTTTCCATTTAAACTTTGAATTTAACTAATAATCTTGTATTCAGTCTTGCACTTACACTCAATTATGACTAGCAATGCTTTGACATATTCAGTGCAAAACACATGAAGAATGTATTTAGTGTTATACTTTCTTTTCATTATATATCATCATCTCTTGTATTTGCATATAAAACAGCAAATGTGCTCAGTCCCTTGTGGAATTAGAAAGGCTGTACAAATATTCCACATTCTGTTGGCTGTTTTTACCCAAGCTGTGCTAATGCTGATAAACCCTTTGAAGTTGCTACAGCTCTGGGAGAAACAGAAGGTCTTTATAAAAAAGCCAGAATTTCAGAAGAAAATAAAAAAGTATTTTTTTTTCTTGATTGGAGCCACATTACAAAACTAATTTCTGATTTAATCTACTGGTTCTTCTCCATTCCCCCAAACACCAAATTTTTAACAGAGACAACCTTGGACACTACTGCAGTGCTAGTAAAAGCCAGGGTAAAATATCAAGGGTGCTGCAATGTGCTTGATGAAACCCTATTCCAGTAGAAACTAGCATTCATTTAAAAACCAAGTGAGAAAATGTAAAATTTAATTTTATAAAACTTTTTTCACATATTTGATATGTAGATCCAATAAATAATTACTTATCACCAGCAGTCATCTATTCCATTCTGCCAATTTAAGATTAGTGCTTTGATATATTTTCCAGAGTTTTATCTTATCCTCTTTTAGACAGTATTTTCCACCAATTTCCTCTAGTACTATCACAGAACTAAATACATTTCAGTCCATCTGAGCTTTATCTGAAGCCCACATTATCTGTACATCTCAGTCATTCACATTAAACGTTTAATCTTAAAGGCTCTTCTGAATTTCTTTCAAACTTTAGTTGCTCAGATAAAATCATTGATGGAAATGTTACTTCTTCCCTTCACTTGGATGGGATATGAAATTCAAAGTTGCTGTTCAAAATTATGGCAATGGGCTATGCAGAGGCACAGGCTGCTCAAAGCACAACTCCTGGATGCTCCATGCATACCCATCAAGTCAAGACAATTTCTCAGCACTCTTTTAAAACAATTTTAATCTACAGTTATGCTAATGGATCAGAAGCCACCTATATCACTGACTGCACCACTACAATTCATATTTACAGGGTACTACACTCAGAGGCTTTCATGCTATTCAGTATGAAAGTATAGTAAGCAAGCTGTACACAAAACTGAAGTTCAAGAGATTTAGTAAAAACCATAATCCTGGAGTAAACCACTAGAAGACATCAAATTAATCCAAAGATTTTAGGCCAAAATTGATAATGCTTTTCCATCATTCAGGATGGTTGAAAATAGATATTTGAATATGATGTTGAAAATAGAGTAGCTTAAGGAAGAGGCTACATACACTCTCACAACTACACATAAGAATAAAAATGCTTATTCTTAAAACCAAGGAAAGTCCAGCAGAGGTTTTAGTGAGCCATCTACAGGAGGATTTTGCTCTCCCCTGTATGCTACTCTCCATTATTCTGTTCCCCACCCTCCTTGAAGCATGGGCAATCCCTCCGTAAATAAGAAGCCAAATGGTCCATCTCTGCATGGACTGGGAAAGGCAGAATGGGTCAGGATGCAGGTACAGCTCCTGGATGGTGTCTTATTCTGCTCCACAGTCAGCAACCATGTGTACATTAATAAACTGGGACTTTTCCATCACATGACTTCAACACCTTTCCTGGAGCTATGCCTTGCCTATGCAGTGCAAGAGCTTGCTAACCTTCACAGAGAAGCCAAATCTTAAATGGTTTGAGGACAAATTTGCAACCTTATATTCTGCACTGAATCCCACTAGGCTGAGTTTTGGGGCAGTAAGAGAGATTTCAATCTCCTGCTGTCAGAAATATTATAATATTCCAGAGCTGTCAATGTGGCACCTCTTGTTAGCATGGAATTTATTTTTTAGGAAAGTTCTAAGAAATGTAATGTGATCAGGTACTAAATCATTCATTTTAGCTTATGTTGTTCATATGGTAAGCTGTTATCAGATAGCTGGTTACAAAACTACAACTTTAACCCTTAGGCTCCAAATGAGAACAACCTGATGAACCCATGTATGATCAAGCCTAAAGTACAATCTATTATACTGTACTAGTACCAGTCTAAATCTACAAGTTACATTTATGTTTCACCTTCCTTATCAAGTGGAAAAGGTCACCTATGGGAAATAACTTAATCATTAATTTCCTTACAATGCTCTTGAGATTCATTTTTGAAAGCCACCCAACTATTTTGCATTGAATGTTAACATTTTTGATCCACTTTCTGCCTTTTCTCTTATTTCTGCATCACAAAGCAGAAATGTCATGCTTTAAAGACAATGGAGGGACACAAGACAGAGGACAACAGCAGGGAACAGAAACAAAAGAGAAGTTAAGAATTCCAAAATACAGTGTACTTTATGGTCCCCTAGATGCCACCTCTTCTTTAAGATTATTGTAGTTTACTAACAGAGGGCCGTTGTCCTACTAATAGCATGAACGATTGAAGCCAGTCAATACAGGAGGGTAGACCAAAAGTAGCATTCAAACTAGGAGATCTATAGGGAACAGTAATAAACACAAAGGTGGCTGGAACCTCCTCAGCTGTTCTGAGAAATCCGTGGAAGAGCATCAGCTCTCAGCAGCTACCTGTGGTTTCTTCACTATAAACATGTGGGAAGGGATAAGCTGTCAAAGCCTCCAGGTCTTATAACCACCTCTACAGCCACACAGAAACGCAGCATGAGGTGCTATTAAGCATATAAATGTTCTCTGTTCAACCCATTCTAACTACTGCTGATGCCTTCCATCTGCTTCTCAAGAAAAATTAGCCATAAATCACCTCTACTTCATCACCTGCAAACAGAAATTGCAACAAAGCTTACAGAAATCATCAGAAGGGCAACCAGTGCCCAGTCAAGCCGGTTATGCCTTCTTCATGACATCTTTAAGTTCTAAGCTAGATCTGGGTCTGAGTTAACACCAAAGTAGTTTTGTTGTAACAGCTGAGAAGTCTTTGCACGAAAGATACACTTAATGTTGTTATACTGCAAACTGACTGCAGAGAAATGCAATTTGTGTTTCAAAAGCCAGTGAAATGAACTGAGGCCATAATTCATAATTTCTTAATTTCTATTGTAAGCTCCCAAATGCAACAAAATATATTATGATGCATGCTGATATCAGTTAAAGTTAAAAACTAGATGTGCATTGATCTTGATATTAAGTTATTATATTACTAAGCACGTTAATTTTAAAATACTATAATGTGAAAAGGGGAAAAAAATAGTAAATTTTTAGTTCCTTTTTAAATCTGAGCACTGTTTACCCTATTGCATTGAAAGAGTCAAAGGCCCCATTGAAAACCTGAACAAAATAAAACACAGGCTCATGAAATTAAGTTAGTGTCATACAATGAGTGTCAATGAGGCAAGCAAGCACAAGTTATCAGCAGCTAGCTTTTATGAACTTCTAAGGTTGACCTAGGTACTTGCATGTTACAAATCTATTATTTCACATCATGTCAAAGCTCCAGAAATAGTCAGGGCTTTAAACAGTGCCAAGTACTTCTTGCTACAATGACAGTGTGACCCACTCTGGGGAATGCTTGTATTAGCTTGTTTCCTACCCTTTCTGCATACACTCACATTTTTTTTTTCCAAATCTATGACCCTTTTTTTACATTGACATGCATTGTAAAAGTGAGCTATTACTACTGGTGCAGCACTGATTGAAGCCAAAGTTACCCTTTTCTCTGCTTTACTGCTAGCCTAGGTTAAAAAAAAAAAGAAAATCATGCAAATTAAGAGGTAACTTTGGAGATATTTTAGTAGAACAGATCAACTGCCATGGTTTTATATTAAGTCCTTGTGTTTATTGACTGACTCTATAGGTTTTCACATCATTAATAAGTCGAAATTAGTGTTTATGGACAGGCATGCATTGAGTTAAAAAGAAATACTAGAACCAAATGTAAAATTAGACCACAGAATTTATGTCTGACTTAAGCTGATCATTATTTCTGGTATCACAGTTAAGTGGAGAGCTAGTTACACTCTGACATGTCACTATAAGCAATAAAATCAGGCTTCAAACCAAGAATCTTATGTATGGCAATCAAAGTGGAAAAAAACCAAAACGTATCATTCATAACCAGTCAAGCCAATAAGAGACACAAACACAACACCAAGATACCCTCTTTTAGGATATTAGCCTTCCCATTCTAGAGTAGATTCCATTATCACCAGATTAAAGGGGATGAACTATTTTTTGCTTACAGATAAGAATTCAGGCTTTTGTTCCACCACAAATGATTCTATTTTATCTACTCCAGTAGTTTATCTGTCCAGTAGATTCTGGAGTAGATATCAGATATTTGGTTACAACAGCTCTGTTCTTCCAAGATGTATTCTATTTGGCAAACATTAATGTAAAGACCATGAAACAGATTCAAATAAATCAGAAAGAACCAACTACAAAAATAAATACACCAGCAATTATACCCTTGAAAATCAATTAAGGAATATTTTGTATTTATACTCTCAAAAGAAAATCATTCTGTAAACAAAGAAGACTTCTCCTTTATCCAGGTTTGCCTAAGGTTTTTATGAAGTGGTTGTTATGTTCACTCCTTGGAGTTTTCTTTAAAGAGTGAACTGCTGGGAACATACCTAAGTCAATTCAGCTTCCCTCTCACGGCAATGCTTTTGTCCTCTGTATCACTTCAGCTCTTGGACTCACTACTCGGTGATGGCAGGACCACCAAAGTAACAGCACACCACACTTCACTGGCAGTCTCATGCCTTCACTTCTGTCAGCCCATACAGCAGTTTCAACCTGCTGTTGACACTAAATCCCCAGTCTCTGCAGGATCACCTGCACTAATGCAGAGCCTAGGAACACCTAGGAAAAATGCCCTCAAATATGTTGATAGAGGTAGAATATTTCTGTTGAAAATTCATTTCACCTCATTTTCAGTTGCTGAAGTTGTGTTCTTTGCATCAAAAAAACACCAACAGAATGGGGTTGTTCTAAAGCTAATGGATATCAGTAAGTTCAGATAAGTACCCCAGCAGATCATACATCACAGGAGTACAACAGTACCATTGCAATGGATGCAGAATAAAATCAGGTGACAGAGCAAAAAGTACACCATAGTAACAATTAGCAGAATTTACTAGAGTTGAACTGGAGATTTTACAATACCCAATAGCCTGTAACTGGATCAAACAAAACAATGAAACTGTCTTGGTATACAGAGGAATAGCCAAATTCAAGAAAGACAACACTCTATAATTGTGCTGAATCAACATGTTAATCTCATAAATCATGACAGAGAACTACAAGTAAAATCAGACAGCATGGTGATGACTGTCAACTTAACTTCCTTCTACTTCCTAACAGAAGTGAAAAGGAAATGTATTTCACTTGCATAAAAAGGGCTTCTGATACTTAGCATGAGCAAGTAATTATTCCTCTAGTTTAAGAAATAAAGCTATATGGGAAGCCTCATACCAAATTATTCTAGAGCATTTTTCTTGGAAATTTTTTTCACTATCATTTTACTAGAATATGAAGGAAGGGCAAGGTGTGTATATTTGTCAGTCATACTAATAAATCTGTAAGTTTAATTAAATGGTTCTCTCATATCTATATGTAAACTGTAGATGTTCTGTAGGCAGCCTGAATCTACATATCTAACACAGAAATGGAACTGATACAACACATAAACCTATTTCAGTACATTAAAGTAGAAATTCGGAGGAACATATAGGACAGGAGAGTGTGAATAGGTGGCTAGTATAACTATCCCATGCTTCATTTAACTTTACAGTAATACAGACTCTGTTATATATCTGGGATCAGTGGTATAAGTAAGTAGGTCTAAATCATGTCATAGTTGGAAAGCATCTCTTGAATTTGGGCTCTGGAACCAAAAGCTCTCAGCAGCTTTCTGACAGTAACTTACCTCCTGAATCAAAGCCTCTCTGCCAGACAATCTAAACTGGTCAGAATTTGGTGCTAACATTCAAGATCTAGAAATCAAACTGGACTATTTTTCTAAGATGCAAAGAATTTATATGTCTCCCCCAAAGCCAATGAGAACAAAGAGGTTTAGCTGGCATCTGTAAAAATAACACACCCAGTCTAGACAAGGGTGTAGGAACTCAACTGAAGTGAAATTTTGGTTAATGGAAACATTATTTCATCCCTATGGGGTGTGTGTGTGTATGTTTTCTTTTTCATCAAAATTTTTATGAAGACATTTAACTGGGGGAAATTAGTGATTTCATTATGTAGTATAACTGACTGGATATGATACTAAACCAGGAAGTTATTTTACCAATATCTCTGAACTGTCAGCTCCAATGAGGACATAAACAGCAGACCACAACAGGTAAATGAGATTATTTGTGTGAAATAAACGTGTTGTATAGCATTATTAAATATTTCCAGCTCAAGCAGCTGGAAGTGTACACATAAATTGGTATCTAGGTAGTATGATTCAGGGAGTCCGCAACTATGGACAAAAATGTTTCTAAAATAGGAACTGAGGAACTGAAGTAATAATTTTAAAAGCAGTCATGACACCCTAAGGAGTGTCAACAGTTTATAAAAATTTTTAAAATACAAATGACATTCTGTATTTTACAAGAATATTGATGGTAGGCAAACGTAACCTCTCACATGATGTCCTTTTTGAAAACGTAACTGCTTCCACAGACATGGTGTAAAGAGCTGCTTGTCACAATCTTGGTTTCAACACCGCACCATGTATTGCCCATGGCCCATTAATGGCACTCACTCCATTTTCCTTTAACCACAATAAAACAGTTATTACATTAAATCCCTTCATGCTTAAAATGAAAATAAACAAACAAAAAATATCCTTCACAATTTTTTTTTTCTTTCCTCTCTGGCAAGTACTGCTAAGTTATGTGGCTCGACACATGAACTGTTGTCAACAGGCTGCTCCGAAGCTGAAGTTCTGGATGGCATGTTAGACAAGGTGATTCACAATGAGTATTAGAGACATAATGACAAATTCATCCTACTTCCCTTCCCATAATTAATGACATGCTGAAATTGACAGCTTTGTAAACCATTCTAATCTACTTCCTTAAAATGTAATCAGCAGCGATACAAAGCCTTCACATTTTTTTAATGTCATGAATTGTGGAACTGCAGTCACACGCCCATTTAAAGGGATCTTTTGTATACCCAAACCTCACAAAGAATAAGATGTCAAATTTAAAAGAACAGATGAAAATGTCTTTTCTGATTTACTGAAGTTGTCCCTGTAATTCATCATCATTCCTGAGAAGATTGCCTTATAATTTTAAAAGCCCTGCAGTAGCACTAATAGAACACCCCTTGGATATCCCTCTTCAACAGAGCTATATGGCAGACGACACAGAAATTCAGCTCTTACAGCAAGCCAGTCACGGTCAGCTGTTCCTACATATTCCCAATGTAATAACACTCCACAGAAATCAAAAGGAAAACTGACATGGGGGCTCTATTAGGAGGAAACAAAACCAACCAAACAAAAAACACGCAAAATAAATGAAAACCCCCTGTCTGACCCTCACTAAATTATACCTAGAATTAAGAATGAAGAAACAAAAATAAGTTCAAACCTTCAAGAATATGACTGAACAAACCTCTGAACATGCCTAGGCTGCAAGGCAGGTGTTTCTTATGCTGGGCTACTCCAGCTACTCCTGCTGTGGTCCCCAATCACCCATGCAAGGGAAACCTGAAAGCAATCACATACCCCTTTCAGGGAACCCCCCAGCCTGGGGCATGTGAAGGGGAGTGATCTCAGCTCTGAGACACACTCTGTGCTGGATGTAAATGCAGCTATCTTGGCCTGATCACTCCATAAAGAATTATAATATTCCAGTTTCAAAAAATGCATGATTGCATATTTTAGATGCCTTTGTAACTTTCTGGGAATTTGTAGTACTTAGGATCACAGGAACAGCTCTAGAAGAATATATTTCCTAATTGCAGTTAAGAAAAATTTGCTATTTTACAAAAATAACAAATATCCCATTGCACTGATATGCAGTAATATAATATTTACGATTTTTCAGACAATTACCTTAAACACTTCCTGCTCTGCCCAAATAAATATAAGCACATGCAGAAAATTAACTGGCTGTCTAGGTGCATTTTGGAACAGAGTGAGAGTGGCACTGTGTACTACGAATGTAGATATTGTATTTCTCCTCCTGAGAGACAGTAATGTGATTCTTGGGCTTTTGTGACAGTTTAGTAAGTCTGTCAAAGACCCCAAGTCTGAGGGTAGTAAGATAATTTTATTACATTAAACTTATAGGAGCGATACACAGTTTCCGGTATTTTTACACTGATTTCAGTTTCATGCTACAGTGTAGAGCAGACTGGGTAATACTGCAGCTCTAATTAATACGAGCTACCCAAAACAGTAAGGTTAAATCCTGGAACCATTCAGCATCTACAGTATCTTCGTAACAGAACTGTGAATTTTCTTTTAGACAGTAAGAGCTCAGATCTATCTTCAAACTTTAAAAATCCACTACTGCTCCCCAGTGATAAATTGGTAATTGAAGCAGTTGGGCTGGCGCACAAATAACACTCTGATGTTAGATAGCTTCCCAACTCTCAAAAACACGGAAGCCTTGAAGCTTCAGCACTTTCACATACTCTCTGGAGACTTGATACAGGAAATTATCAGGAAAAAGTCCTGGTACTGGCTTCAATTGCACCTTAGCAGAACTCTTTCAAGTTCCACAGTATGGAAATCGCTTGTGCCTGGTACTGCTACAGCAGCCCCTTGGGGGCTGGGGGATGTTATTAGGTAATTTGCCCATGTAGTTCTGCAGCTGCTACTATAATTTAAGCTTACAGTATCAGACTTCTAGCTTTTTCATTTGAACAGTTTGCCTGAATTTAGAAAGTAAAAGGAAAAGTGAAAATCATTATTTTATTCTGCCTGGCAGTGAGCTAGGGGAAAAAAAAAAAAAAGAGAGGGGGTGGGGGAAGGGGGTATTTGATGCATTCATTTCACTTTCATTCCAATAAATGTAAACCACTCCTAATCTTGACATGATAAGATAAACTACTTAAATATACATACCTAAATAATTTTAGTGTTCAACAGTACAAATCAGGAAATATTACAAACCTGCATTTTTTTTTTTTATTAGTTGTTGCATAATTTATATTAGCATTAAATTATTGCAAAGTCTCTATATACTTACACTTGTTCATATTTCTAAAGA
Organism: Chloroceryle amazona; assembly: GCA_027560015.1. NCBI lineage: Eukaryota > Metazoa > Chordata > Aves > Coraciiformes > Cerylidae > Chloroceryle > Chloroceryle amazona. The sequence continues at coordinate 105,291 of JANHFX010017019.1, read as the reverse complement.
AATAATAGTACCTTTCCTTGGTTTGGGAATTTAACACCATAATATACTCGCAGATTTATGTGTTTAAAGACTTGATGCTTCTCAGTCTCTCTTTTAATTTCTATTCCACATCTGTAATACATGCTACAGTGCCCTCTTATGGATACTAAACGCCTAACAGGAGAGTGAAATCACCAAACCTGCAGTATCACATCATTTCATCCAAGACCTAACAGGTTAGTTAAAAAGCTACGATAAGGAAAAAAAGAAATCATAAAAGCTGACATCATTCATTACTGTATGTATTCAATTTTGCATTCACGGTAATTACTGAACTCACAGATTTTTAGGTAAAGGCAGTGGTTGAAACTGTTCTGGGACAGTGATCCATGGCCAAATTTTCTCCTCGGATATTTCAGTATCAAATTCATCACCGCAACTTTCTCAAGCTATTCTATGCTGTTCCAGGAGTGTCTTCAAACCAAGACCCATACGTATATTCCACAGTCTCCTTCATTTCATACTCATAAGAAGTGTTAATACCACACAGCACATCCAGGCTGTGTTCTTTGCTGGGAGACACAACAGTAATTCTTCCAGCAACAAGTTATATAGCTACAATTACTTTGGAGAAATAAGCAAATTTGTCTTTTTAAAATTCAGCTTCTCAAGGTATTAAAAGGACTAACAAACCCAATAGAAAAAAAAAAAAAACAAAACCATTTTATCAAAACTGTGCAAACAGTTATGATGGACAAGCAACATATCCAATTGCATAAATATTATTTTATCCAGAGATGAAAATCTGTGAAGTAGAATTTTTTGTGATCTGTGTATGAGGAAAATAAGCAATAATCTACAAATTACCAAATGCAGCCACGGGGTAATAATAAGTCTAGAACACAACAAAAATTTACTTGGGGAGGGAGGAACAACACCATGTACAGGTACAAGTTAGGGGTAAACCCACTGGAAAGCAGCCCCATGGACAGGGACCTTGGTGCCCTGGTGGACAATAAGTTAGCCATGGAACAGCAATGTGCCCTTGTGGACAGGAAGGCCAATGGTATCCTGGGGTGCACAAAGAAGAGTCTGGACAGCAGGTCAAGGGAGGTTCTCCTCCCCCTCTACTCTGCACTAGCAAGACCACATTTGGAGTACTGTGATCAGTTCTGGTCTCCCCAGTTCAAGAGGGACAGGGAAATGCTAGAGTCTAATGGGGAGCTACAAAGGTGATTAAGGGACTGTAACATCTCTCTTACGAGGAAAGGCTGAGAGACCTCAGACTCTTTAGTCTGAAGAAGAGAAGACCGAGAGGGGATCTTATTAATGCTTACAAATATGTGAAGGGTGGGTGTCAAGTAGAAGGGCCCAGTCTCTTTTCAGTAGTACCCTGCGATAGGATGAGAGATAATGGTTAAAGGCTGGAATACAGGAAGTTCCACCTCAAAATGAGGAAAAACTTCCTCACTGTGACGGTGATGGAGCACTGGAACAGGCTGTCCAGAGAGGTTGTGGAGTCTCCTTCTCTAGAGACTTTCAAGACCTGCCCGCATCTGTTGCAGTGTGGCCTGCCCTGGATATTCCTGCATTGGTAGGGGAGCTGGACTTGATGATCTCCAGAGGTCCCTTCCAACTCCTACCATTCTATAATTCTGTGATTCTACTTGTATTAAAGTTTGTGAACTTGAAGTATAAGAGAAACATTGGTTTGGTCCCTTCCATAGACAGCGTACATTGTACCTGACATGAACCACCAGGATATCAACAGAATGGCGTCACCATTTATAAACATCAAATGAAAGTGTTTAATTTCAGCTTTGGCTACAACGCAATAACAGGTTTTTTAAGAGTCTGGAATAGGAATGTAGAAGTTTTGAAGTACGTTTTTTGGAAGTACTTAGTTTCTACAGAAACCTGAATTTAGTTACAAAAAGTTTAAAAGTACTGAAGCATTTAACAAAATAAAGAGAAAGCACTACATAATTATACCCTGAAAATCAAACAAAATGCTTTATGAAACAGCTATTGCAGATCTTGAGCAAAGTAATAAACCCTCAACAAAAGTACAAATAATAAAACACTTTTCTGTAATTCAGAATTACGCCTGTAATATGTGTTATAAAAATGTGAACAGTTGAGTGGCACCGCAGGTAGAGAAAAGTGATCTACTGTTAAATTTCAAGCCAATTATCTGGATCATATTTTCAATGCAGAATATTTAAAGCAACTCTCATTATTTGCAGAATGCAAAAAAAAATTTAAAACTGTTTTCTTTCAGTTTTGGAAATTAGAAGTTTCTGACATAAGAGAAATAGATCTAATTACTCCCCTGGTTAAAGACAACATCTGGGATTGGACTGACTAAATTTAAACCATTTGAGCAGGCTGTGAAATGACAAACAGCTGCAAAGGTACAGGATATTTTGATTACAATTTAGACTCCTGACAGCATGTAACACATGCAAATTAAGGTACAGTTATTCAGTGTGCTAATTTCCACATTCTGTTTTGGAATATTATAGTTAGAGCAACACATATACACAGATGTAGTCCATTTATCCATAATATGTATGTATATGTGTGTGTGTAAATATTGGAACATTTAGCAAAATTTATCAAAACCAGGAATACGATACTCAATTTGGACCAAAAGGTCAATTTTCTTCATTCCTAAAATGTTAAAAACAGGGAGGCTAAACCTCAACTCTAAACATGTTTTTTTCAGAGACAAGAAGCTTCTGATGTTATATTTGCTTTTAGAATATATTCTGCAAATTCATCAGAGATGGGGAAACTGATTTTCTAGTAAAGAGTTCATATTAAATAAATGTGCTGTGTAATAATCCGAAATATTGCTATACTAAGAAAAAGGATTTTAATGCTAGTTAAGAATTACTCATCTCAAAGTTAAGTTGAGGAAAACACAATGCTCAGGTATGAACATTTTTTGAAATATTTCTATGCACCGATTCAACTACATAAAGCCTACAGCAGGCAGTTAAGAAATATGTAAGAGAGAATCAAGAAGTTAAAATGAAGACTTTAATTTAACCCTATAGTCAAGAGAACACATCAGACATCAAATGTCTTATATTTGACATTGGTTGCATGGGAACAGAGTGCTGAGGTTATTACTCAGACTTGCACTTGCATTTTATTAAATTTGGAAATGAAGCTAAAGAGAATGGTAACACTTATGTCAAATGCTGGTCAATTGGCACTTAAGAGCTGAAAACCAGAAATCGGCTTTGATTCTAGGTCACAAAAGTTATATCCAGTAGGCTCATCAGTAGTCTGCAAACAATTTGTACAACTCTTCAGATTTAATACAGATTCCTTTAATGTCTCCTTGATGTTACTTCAAAACCAAATTTCACAGAAAAACATATTCCCCCAAAATTAACATCTCTGTCACCTACTGGAAGCACTTAAAATAAATGTTATGCTGTAGGATAAAGAATAACTTTGAAAACATCTTCAATTGCACAGAGCAAGCGATACTCTGGCAAAACCTTTCAATCATTCCATGGAAAGAAACTATCAAGTGACTTCTCATAAACCATGCCCTAGCCTTCACATGTTCCTCATATTGAAAATGTTCTGAAAAACAAACCAGGCAAGCCAGTTCAGCAGGGACTTCCTCTTATCTTTCAAAACCAAACTTAAGTTCAATTCCTTACTCTGCTGCCTTTTCTATAATGTATCTTATATAAACCGCTGTAGATGAAGAAATATTATGGAAATGTTTGCAGATAACTAGTTTAAATTCCCCAAATAAGGAGCTTTTGTTATTTTGGGGGGGGTGGGTTGGTTTTGTGTGTCTGTTTTGGGTTTTTTTTTTTGGTTGGTTTTGTTTGCTTGTTTGTTTCTTTGGTGTGTTTGTTTTGTTGCCTTTTTTTTTTTTTAAACTTAGTGCTGCTGCTGGGAGTTTTGACATTCACAATTCTGTTAGCTACACACAAAAAAGTAGTTCTTGAATGCATACTTTTGAGAAAGTAGATCCCAAATGTATTAAAGAGCAATATCACAGCTTAGCAAAAACATAAATGTAGCCTTTATTTCAGAAAAGCCTTTTCCTAAAACAACAATACAAGAATATTAACAGGAGGTTATAAGCATATAGCAGAAACAATAAACTGTGAATTAATCCTACTAGAAGATTAACTGTATGACTACGGAGAGATAAATTCTTACATGTGTCTATGCAGCCATTTCCACAATCCTTAGGGCAACTGTCACACAAAAGTCACTGCTAGTGGACAAAATCAAACAGTTCACTAACTGCAATATTTAATCTTAGGTCATCCTTAAAATATAGTGAGGCAAGTAATAGCATCATATTCACAAAAAAATCAGAATGAAACCACAAAGGGCAGATATTTGCAGAACTGGTGCAAAACTGCACAGGATTCCCAAGAACTCACCTACTCAGAACCTACCCACTAGTAGGGATTGCTGGTGACATGCGAACACAGCAATCTTTGTCAGGGAAGATTATTAGATTTCTTTATAATCCAAAGTAATACTGTCCAGAAAGTATTAGTATATGGGTCATCAAAGGTTGTCTTCAGAGGGACTTAGCAATTTAGCTACAGAAAGCCAAAGCTAGGAAAGGAAGCACATTCAAGCTGTGATATTTTACTCAGAAATGCATCTCCTCTTCTACAATTAGATAGTTTCTTCAAATATTGGAGCAAATTATATATTTTTTTATTTCTTTATTTATATTGATAAAAAGCTACCAATTACTTAAGAACATTTAAATTCAGATAACATTTTAACAATCCTTCTTCCTTTCTGTATGTTCTGCACAAAAAAAATAATAGAATTACAGCCCCTTGTTTTGTCATAGATTAGTTGGGTTTTAGGTGACATGAAAACAGATTATTTTATCTTCAAAGTCACATAATGCTAAATTTCAGACTATCAAGCTTCTTTTGATCCTTTCAAATGATAGGACTAGAAAAAAGAACTGTTAAGCACATTACCTGTCAAAAAAAAGAAAACCTTCCATTTCATTTTAATGTAGTATGGCTGGCACCTTAATATAATACATCTGTAAATACCCAAGAAACTCAGGCCTAAAACTGAATGCCAAAAGAAAAATACTATGAACATCAGGTAATCTGTAAATAATAGTCTGTCCAAGTGGCAAGACATAAAGAAGAAGAAGCAGCACCACAAAGGGCAAGGCAGCAGCTTTCACAGAACACATGCAGAGCTGCGAGCAAGGCACATGGGAGGGAATAGCAGCTTTGACAGCTCAATAGTTGAGCTCTACTAGTGGCTTGGAAAGAGCTCAGACATGGTCTCCGCCACCAGAAGGTCACACATTCAACACTTGCCAGGATGGATATGGGAACTCAGACAGAGCGTCCACAGAAACACACAGCCATCCAGGTCAGGGGCTGTGGGAGTGTCACAGCCTTGCACTAGCAATAAGTGGCAGTGATGAAAACTGCTGTATGCATTGCAAGCAGGCAGATGATCTCCTCTGCCACAAGAGGAAACTGAAAGGCTGAGGAGTATCAGGAAGGCTGAACAGGCGATAGACACTGCCAGGCTCTGCCCTCCTTGAAACAAAAATAGAAGCACCCATCAGAAAGTGCTCAGGATCAGGGGGACCCTGTGCCCTGCTTGCACAACCATCACATCAAATGATTAAGTGTTTTAGTTGAAACGTCTGTACTATACCTTGCTACAGTATAAATAGAAAATACAACGATTAAACTATCTAAAAATATAACATGGTAAAAGAGAATATAAAACACCTTTGTCACTTGCTCATAATGGTAACCAAGCACGCCTACATCTACTGGAGCATGGGAATCCTGCTTCCGTCAAGTAACAGGAATGACACTTGTGGAACCAAAGTAGCTGCTAAAAATATTTTAACTTCCAGAGTCTTTCCATTTCCTTGTATTCTGTGGTTCTGAAGACTACAATAAACCCTAATTTTTATCTCGTGAATTTCTACCTCAGATTAAAATCTCATTGGAATCACTGATTTTTCCTGCAATCCCAAGATTAATAGCAATGACTGAAGGTATTTCTTGCAGAAAGGAATAGGAATCCCTACCAGGCAAAATATTTCCTTTTCTTCTCCATGGATGTATAATCTACAGCAATAATCTGTATTCATTAAAAGCTATAAATATTTTAAATTTGTATAATCTTGTATTTAATTAGAAATCTTTTTCAACTACCTAGATATAAATAGCAGTAATCAAGGAGTTAGCACGCTATATGACCGCTGAAGGAAGTCATTAAAATACTATAGTATTTTACATCTTTCAAGAAATATAGGCTGAGTAAAACTTTATAGTAAATAATTTCTTTGATTTGCCAGAACACACATATAATTAAAGTGAAACAAGGGAGCTTTATAGTAATGCTCAAACTTCTGATAAGCTATTGCCAGAAATACCACTAAAATAAACTGTGTTGATTTTAAATTAACTGACATGAAATGTATACTAAGTACATGTTAGATACATGGGAAGTAAATCAAAAACTGTTTTGCTCAAACAGCTGTTACTAAATGCTTGTGGAAATACAGACCCTGAAGAATATTAATAGTAACTGCAGATGGTTTTTAAATCCATCCATCCATTACAGTTAAATTGCCTATGCAAGAGCAGTGATATGAACAAATAACAAAAAGAAACTAACAGTCACAAAAGCCTACATGGAACTTCAGATGATCTTCAGGGAGTAAAGCTCCATGTGACTGATGGAAGCGAATGGAACCACAGCTCACTGGCACGAGCCTGAGTATTTGACCATAATTTCTTTGTGTGTACATTTTAGCATCTGATGAGTTAGACTATATTTCAGGGGCATGAAATAATTTACAAATTTGTCAGGTATTGAAAACTTGTGTAATTTTCAGTTCATAACCTTATCTTTACATCCTAGAAATTAAGCATTATGAGAAATGATGTATCTGAAAAATTCTGTTCTTGTTCTCTGTGGAGCTAATTGTTATTTTATGTCACTGTGTTTAACAAAATGTATACAGCATAACAACATTTATGATGTAATTTATTTTGAAGTCATAACAGAATTAAAATGATTCTTTTGTCCCAGCTAAAAACTGTCCTATGTTTGTTTTGGGGTTTGGTTGGTTGGTTTGTGGGTAGGTTTTAGTTTGGGTGTTTTTGCTTTGGGGTGGGTTGTTTTTTTTTTTTTACAAATGAGTAAGAAAATCCTCAAACTAAAATTCACAGAAGAATAAGCTTGAGCAGACCGTGAAGGTATTCTCAGAAACCATTCCTGGGTCAGGGTTTGGGGAACAAAACATACCTGTATGTTTCATTTGTAATCCTAGAAATATATCAATATAAGCATGGTTTTCCTCAAAAACTGATGATAGCAGGTCTTCTAAGAAGGCAAAGTTGTGCAATATATTACAAGCCAAAGAATCAGAAACTATTATCCAGGGGAACCTATTAAAGGATAAAAATCCTTGAAACAATTCAAGTTTTACAATACTGCTTTTAAAATGAAAGGAGAAAAATTCTCTGGGTTCTGGTCCACATGCTCATGATCATCAACTGTGCCATCAGTCAGAAGAAACCTCTATGACTTGCAAGGCAAGTTCTATTTCAAACTAGTTTCTTTCACAATTTCTCTTTATTGCTATGGTGAACTCTGCTAAGAAATGTTACTGTTGAGGCGCACCGTCATGAGCAACACATAGCAACCTACAGCAAACAAGAACCTGGTGTGACCAAACAACTAATCTATTTTTAAAAGAAGTCATTGAACAATAATTTATCAAAGAACAGATTTCCAGATTTAAAAAGCTCCCACTTCAAAGTTATAATTTTTTTTTAATTATTTTTTCATGTTTCCTCTTTATTCCACATTGAACATATTTATTCTTTTTAATTTGCAGCACCAGGAAAGAGGGTCTAACAGAATTTGCCAAGAGTTTAATAAGCATCACGGTTTAATTATCCCATTTATTTTTAATTTATAGCTTTGCACAAAACTAAGACATGCAATTTAGAAAGAAAGACAGAAAACTACAGTTCTACTGAACAATTAATCACCCTGCATGTTCTGGAGTGACAGTATTTTCAAAGGTAAAATCTCAAGTTAATCATATTTACCAGAAAATAATTGTTTCAAATATTTATACCACTACTATTTAAAGTATATCCAATAGTATAAGCAGAAAAAAAAACAAAAAAATCCATCTTGCTATTATTGACAGAAGGCTATTCAATTATCTTTGATAAGCTGTATTTTCCCAAGACAGAAACAGCAGAGAAAGCTGAATTAGTAAAGAATGGGCAGAAAAATACAGTGCACAGAAAGTGGAAGGATTTGATTCTGGGGAAAAACTCATGGAATGGAGACAGAAAAGAGGAATATTGAAAAAAAAAAAAAATTATTCCAGAGAGGAAAACAGGATGGGAAGAAGAAAATGAAAAATCATTGTTTAAAGGATTTCTGTTCATTAATAAGACCAAGCATATTTTGGATACAGTGTAAGATAGTTTTCAAATTCAGGTTATTTTACATAGGCTGGAAATACAGAATGAAAAGTCTTCTCAGCACAGTGTCTCTCAATCTCTTTCCCTTACCCCGCCTAAGTAAAACCTTATTGAAACAAACTAATTATCTGATGCACAGAAGACAAAATCCCAGAAGGTCAAGATGCAGCTTCATTATAACTCCTTAAAAGAATGCTGTGTTTCTGTGTTTCCTTTCACACAATAGTATTAATTGAATACTAAGCTTCTCTTACAAAAATGGGCCATTAACTGCAAGGCATCTACTAAGTAATGAGCAAACATGCTACTGTGAGTTACTGTGTACTCACAGGACAATGTGAAATTATGACCATTTACATCTAAGAATTTTGTCTACCATTTCTGTAAGGAACAATCAAAAAGAGTGCTGAGGGCATCTGACAAAAATCCAGGATATGTTTCAAATCCTCACACCCCATTTTGCAGATGCATTCAGCTACATCCCATTATAAGCCTGAAAATCTGATACACTGGTGTTCACCATAAAGCCAGGATAAATCCTTTATTGTGGATCCTTCCTGCCCTTCCTTCAACCCACAATAATTGCTTTCTTTAATGCTCTCTTCACCAAGAATAAATAGAGACTGAGAGCAAGCTGAAATCGAAGCCAAATATGACTGGCCTTGAATTTTACTTTTTTTTTTTTTCAGCTCATCCAGAGCTCCTGTGGTAAGGCCATTAGGAGTGCATGAAAGCAGATAGCTCAAAGCCCACATAGTTATTGCTGGATTTAAATACAGATTGCAAATGAATGTCCTGTGGATAAATGCCTGTGAAAAACCCAGAGGAGAGTAAGTGCTTGGGAGATTAAGAGATTTACTGTAACCTCTGTGAAAGCTGAACATTTAAAGGGCAGGAATTCTTCATTTTTCAATCAGTGAATTTAAAGGGGTAGAGATTTATACATTATCTCAGCAACTAATTAAAAGCCCTCTGTATGTGTATGAATATGTGCATACACATAGTTATTTTTATAAATCAGCAGATCTATATTAGTAATAGATTATGCAACTGTTCGGTGGGTAATATTAATATAAATGTTAGCAGCCTCAATTTTTTTAAATGGCACTTTTATGCCACTATGGCTAGATCATAAAATCATAGAATCATTTAGTTTGGAAAAGACCCTTAAAATAGTCCAACAGTTCTCTGTATTGCTCAAGTCCTCTTACTGAAAGGGATGCAAATAGCTCCTTCTTACTAGAACAATACATCCTCAGGAAATTTTATATACAGCTTCATTTTGTAAGTCCTCTTTTTCTTCTTGCTTCATCATTTTAACTACGTATTACAGGAAATATAAACTTGGACATGCTGAGAAACTGCTATGACAAGCTTGTCAGATTTTAGTTCTCATTTCCTTGTCCAATTCTTCCCTTAAATGCAGGAGATTGTAAGAACACAGACATATTCATGATTACTAGCAGCAAACATCTGTTTCACACCAAAGGCCAAATATAATAGTCATATACCTGAAGATTTTGGTCTCCAAATAATTTTTGGTCTCTAAATAAACCTATGTATGGACAACAGCACATCCTGAGTCCACCCACTGTGGGACTAATCCTGCTCATGCATTGCTGTTTCTGAAATTATGAGCATTCAGGAGCAAACCTTTGAAGTGGAAATTTGGCTGCAGATGTCTGTACATTCACCTAATTCCTTTGAGCACTATATATCAGAAAGGGTATTCAGATGTAGGAGATTCTCACCATTCTCTATGACCAGAGTCATCAGCCTGCCCACCCTTCATCTGTCCCTATCCTGCATTGCTCCCTTTCAAACTGTAGCCGAGGGCAATATTCTCATAAATATCTTTGATACAGCAAATCCCTAAGGATTCAGCCAGTGGGATTCATGTAAGAAATAAACACAATCACACTCTTCGACATCTGATCTTGCCTCCCAAAGGCATTTTAAAAATCACAGATCAAGTCCCCGAGCATTTACTCGGGACAAAGCCTTCCAGAGTTCAGCAGTAGCAACTTCAGGCACCAGTGAATTGCCAGATAAATGAAATACAAACCAGGAGAGTTTTCCTGATGATAAATAGCTATGGATGTTGGGATCCCGTGGGAATATTAGGTCTTATATGTTAACAGCTGTTGAACAATAAAAACTTTTTATCTTAAAAAAAAAAAGGCTGTAAACTTCTGAGAAATTGTGTAATCATTGTGAAAATGTGGCTGAGAACATTTTCAATTTTGATAGAGGGAATTAAGAATGATGCCAAAAGAGAGGTCCTGAGGGAATTATTTGCAGTTTAATTTGTTAGAAAATAATGTCTGAATGACAAGTATCACCAATAAAGAAAAGCAAGGAGGAACAACGTCTGCATGTTACAAGTAAGAAGTATTTTTTATTCCTTGATAATATTGGTTTTGTACTGAAGTTAACAATATTGCTATTTGTTTATGGAAGACCAGAGTCAGAAAACAAGGAGGTTATCTACTTCCATTTGCATCATGTGCTGTGTACAGGCAAAAGGGAACATTTTATACACTTCTTCACTCCGGGGCAACTATTTAATATTTAGGTTGTAAACAGTAAGATGCTTTAGAGACATGGTTTAAAATATTCAAAAGATAAAAGAGCACTTCAGTTAAATTAGTGGTTTTTTGGAAGCTAAAAAAACCACCAAGATTTTGCCTGGTTTTTACTAATACCACTGAAAAATTCTCCTAAATAATGCTTTAATATTTCCACACTGTGTATTCAGCACTATTGCTAAAATACAGACACTTCCGTGGTAAAGGCAGCAAGACCATAAGGAATTCCATATTAACAGTGTCCAGAAAAGAAGGAAGGGAAGAGTGAGGCCATTCCCATAAAGCATTCAATTAACTTCCACAAAATAAAATTAGTAATTCTTTTCCCCAGTCCTTTTTTATTTTCCCCCTTTTCTCTGGATAACACTTTCCACACTCCCAAAGTGAATTTTGGCCAAAAATATTCCCAGCAACCCTTGAGTTTAAATTTTGGTGCTTTTGATGTTACCAATATTTTGTGTTATTCTTAGTATTACTCTCCTTCTGCCTTACTATAAGGGTAACAGAACCTCCATCCTGAAGATCACCAACATAGTAGATATATTACCATACGGTATTAAATAATTCCACAGGTATCACGAAACTGCAACCTGACAAATATCCTATAAGACCTTTTATACCCCAAAAGAGTTTTCTTCTAGAAGAGTAGAAAGAGTTAGGTATGTTTTATATTTCTATGAGAAAAGTTGCAAGTCTCACTCAACCTTATATGCAAGGAAACCTGGATTCCTCAGTACTTTAGTGTTAAAATAATACATTATCCAAATTAGTATAAGTCCTTCTTGTGCTGAACTAGGCAGAAAGGAGGGGTTTTTGCATTGTATAATCTTGCTAGTGTTTATATGGGCTAAAAAATACAATGCAGAAGGAGATTTTCTTTGAACATAGTTCCAGCTATTAAGAACTTTATTTTTGTTTTTAAATCATGTGGCATGGAAACATTATTTTTAAACTCTGGATTCAAAACAAAGCAGAAAATCAAACTATCCTGTAGATTCAAAACGTTGTAAAATGGCACAGTTTAACTTTGAAGTTTTTTCCCTGCTGAAAAATCAAGCAGTTCTCAGTCAAGCATTTCACTTCAGTTTTCCTCAGATAAGGACTATGAATTCTTTTCCTAGTGTTCCTTGAAGGAGGAGTCGTCAAAAATAATAGTGTGTTAGGGCAGAGGAAACTACTGAATTGTGCATGTGTCTTTCACCTTGTCAGCTTGCAATGAAATAACATTGTAATTTCTGCTCAGTAATTTACACCAACCTGCCAGTGCCTGGCAGAAGAATCCCGCCATCTGAGTAGCAAATATATGCACCAGGCATTCAACTGAATGTGAAATATAAATTCAATGAAAATTTATGGTAATTTCTTTAATGACTTCAAGATGGTCAGGAAGCAAAAAATATTTTATGTTCTGTCAGGTTTTCAATTATTTTGACATACAAGACAAACAGTCCCTTCTTCTATCCCGTAGTTCTTCCCCATAGTTGTTCATTTACTCATTCTAATAATTTTCTACATTTGTATTTACTTCTGCAAGTTAAGGCCATCCTACAAAAATTAATTTTGATGCTTTATTTTGCCACCAAATCACAAAAAAGCACTGACCTAGCCCCATAAGAATCCTATTAGTCAGTCTTCTAATGCTACAGCATTGATCCCTTTTATCCTGTATAAAAGTAAGTTTAAGTGTTCATGACACTGTTCACAAGGGGTTGTGAAGGACATTTTACTACCGGAGAGTACACTGGTCCATGGGAACAAAGGCCTTCTAAAGGTTTCTATGAGATTAAACAGTATGAGTCAAACCTCACATATAGTTAAGTAAAAAGGTCTACCATGGGTAGTATCCTGTCTTTTCTGTAGGGCTTCTTTGGATCACAGTAGGTAGTTTTTGACCTTACACAATGTCAAGGCAAAAGGAACCTTAGACACCTCACTTTGAACACAAAATAAACAACTGAGCACGTTTCAAAATCCATGGTGTGCCTTATGTACATATTCCTGCCTGTTTTTTTACCTGCTTTTCCTTTATTATCAATGGACTGTAATGGATGAAGCAGATACCATTTGGTATTTCCCCATCTTGTCTTCAGAAACTGCAATATAAACTCACCAGTCCTGCCATTTTGTGTTTGCACATGCTGCCTCAGCCACCACACCTTAATGGTATCACAACTGTAGCAGGTGAACTGCAGAGCATGGAAAGCTCCGTCAGAACACATTAACTAGAAATCCTTGCAGTATCCACAAACAGTAAGTCACAGTGACAACTCTCTCTGGGAAGCTTTGAGGATCAGCTAAGTTTGATTACTCAAGCTTTCTACGATGACATTTAATAAAATATGCACAGGTAGTTGGAAAAGAAGAAAGTAATATTATGAAGATCGTTTAAAACAAAATTAAAAAGGGATATATGTTTTTACCAAAATATACCAGGTATATCTTAATAGCATTGAACAGTAACAATGCCACTTCATAATTTCAGTGAAAATAAAAAATATTTTTGCATAAAGATAAGAGGTTTCAGTAATCCTATCAACAACTAACATACTCCTAGAGATCTGTCAAAAATAATAATGCCTGTTCTTGTATCAGTTTACATCAGTAATAACACAATATGAATGCTAACATGCAAGAGTGTGTTGAATAGAAACTTACAAAGATTTAAGGAAGAAAAGAAACCTTATGTCATCAGTGAATAAAAATGAGTTAGAAGAAATGCAACTCAGATTTTCAGAGCCATTAAGGATTAGGAAGCTTTATTCTTACTGATGTTCACTTGAAAACATCATCAATACGATTTGACAAAATAAACACATGCTTTTTGAAAACGTCCTTTCAAAAGGAAATTATTCCAGCACTTAGATTAAAACAAAACAAAACAAAAAACAAAAAAACAAAAACCACAAACCAAAACAACTAACCAAACAATGAAACCCTACAATTTAAAAAGGTCAATAACTAGATGCTGACTACCATACAGAACTGATTCTGAGCAAACAGGGGGATGGTACAAAGGGCTGTTCCCTATAAAAGCACAGAACTGAAATTTTATTCTAAACCATCTCAAGATCTAACATATTTCCATGTAGACTAAGAATAAACTGTGCCATGACTTTTTTGTGTGTGCATATATCTGTGTATGAATATATAATCGCTCTACTCAGAAGCACACATATTCAGATTTAACCTGACTCACTAGTACTCTATTAATGTGGCCATGGATTTTTAGGATGCACTGTGTGCAGTATCAGAGGAATCACAAAAGAAGCAAATTATTTCACCCAGAATAGATTTACAGGTATATAGCAGATTAAACTAATTTACAGTTCACATTTTCAGCCTGTACCAAAAGACAAAGTAATTTATAACTCACAAAGATAAAATTAAGAGTCAATTCTGTTGAAGTAAATTCTTCTGGTTTATAAAAAATAGTGTTGGTAAAATTAAAATGTTTCCTTGTTGAATAGTACTGAGACATGTATGCCAACAATAAAATTATTTAATTGTTCTTTCTTTAGCTACAGCATTAGGGGTTTTTTGCAGTCTTTTAATTTGAAGTGTTCAGAAGACCGAAGAGGTTTGCCACTGTTCATAAAACAATTTATTTTACGGTAGTAAATCTTTATATGCCAACACTGAAATCCTGAACAATATATATTTTTCAAAGCTTGGCAGTTCCAAGATTTTCTTGGGCTTTCTCAAGCATATTTCATCTGTTTGTGACAAGGGTCACTGACATCAAAAGAATCAGTGATAAAATCAAATAAAATACATTGAATTATTATGGCAGGTGTTTTTCTTAAACATTAAGATTTTAAAACTTGGGAATACTCTGTTACTTCTGAAACTAGACAGCAATGGCAATTCTAAATAAATACCTCAACATACAAAAAATACTTTTTAGTTAATTGTAATTTAATTGCATGATGAGATGTTATCTGTGAAAAAGAAAATACCACACACACAAAAACAAAACTCCACAAGAAAATTCAATATCAATTATTGGATACTATTTTTTAATGAGCTGTTTGATCGCTCTGGAGTTTACATGTCAGGATCTACTGTTGGCATCTTCAATGGTTGACATTAAAAGTTAATGTATGTTAAGAAAAATAAGTTTTATTAATACTGGCCTGCCATGAAGACCAAGTCTGTCTTAATACATCATTGAACCACACAGTATCTGTTGCTACTGCAATCTGTAGCATCTATTCTTCCCTCTGCCACCGCTAACAGAAGAAAAGTCTAAACCCAAGAGCCATGTATACTAGTAGCTCTGTTCCTAGATTTCCTCTTTTAGAGGACAATAATTTTATCTTTATAATCTTTAACTAGGTAGACTGTAACACGTATCAACAGCAGACCTAACTATAAGCTACAGGCAATTTGATGCAAAAATGAAAATACTAAAAAAGGCTTTACATCTCAAAGCCTTTCTGAAAATACACATTTTACTGTATTTGTTTTGCTTCTGACAAATAACATCAGCAACTTGACATTCAGAATGGAGTTTTCTTGTCAGAAAACTTTCTTTTCATATATACTTATACAAAACTATGAAGAAAAAATTAAGCCTTTGGACACCTATATCTTGTTCCTAATGTAAATTAAGCAAGTAGGCCCCTGAATCTTTAAAACTGAAGTTTTCACAGTGTATTTTCTACGGAACCTTATAACAATTCAAGTGAAAAGGGATCTCTGAAATTCACTTTACCCAACCTTTTACTCAGAGTGGAACTAACTTCAAGGTTAGATCAGGTTGAGTTCTTAAAATCTCAAGATAATAATTTCCACAGCCTCTCTGAGCAACTTATTCCAGTGCTTAGACACTTTATAGTGAAGTTCTGAATGCTTTTTTCCATAAATGTAATCAGAATTTCCCTTGCTGCAACTTCTAACTATTCTCTCTTGACCTTTCACTGCACACGCCCATCTTTTATCTAAAATCCCTCTAGGAAGTCAAGGACTGCAATAGGATCCCCTATTAGCCCTTCTTTTCTTCACAGTAAACAAAACCAGCTTTGTCAACTTCTCCAGGACTTAAATGCTCCAGCAACCTGATCATCTTAGTGATGCTCTTCCAGACTTCCTCCCTTTTGTTGATTTCTCTCTTCTACTTGGGGCCCAAAACTGAGCACAGTAGTCCACATATAATCTCAAAAGTGGAGAATGAGTAGGAATTACTTTCCTCAAACTTTGCAAATGCAGGCCAGGGTGCAATTTAAGACTTCATTCTATTAAAACTCATGAATTACATTTCAACTTGTTGTCCAGGAGGATGCCCAGATCCACCCAGCAAAGCTGCTCTCCAGACAGTCAGTCCTCAGCCTGTACTTGTGTATGTTTCAGGTGATGGACTTCACATTTTTGCATATGCTGAAATTCAAGATGCTATTGCTGGGGCACTCCTGCAGCTTGTTGAGGTTCTTGTGGATGGTGGCTCTGTACTCCATCATAACAATGATTTCACCATATTTACTGTCATCTGCAGATTTGATAAGTATGCACTCCATCCTATCATCAAGGTCACTAATAGTAATGTTAAACAGCACTGGACTCACTATCAGTCCTTAGGGGGTACCATAACCAATCATATGCCTATTAAGACTGTGAAAGGTTAATCTTTACACTTTGAACCTGATAGTTTGGCCATCTTCTTATCTGTTTTGTACTCCAGTCATGAAGCCCCTATCTCACCAGTGTGGCTAAATGATCCTATGGGAGACCATGATGAAAACCTTTCTTAAGTCAGAAGATTATATCCCCATGTCCCCAGAGACAGTCGTTTCAGCATAGTAAACAGTCAGGTTGGTCTTACAAAGTCTGAATGGAAATCTGTGCTGGCTATTCCAAATCACCTTCTTCAAATTCATGTGCCTGCAAGCAGCTTTCATAAAGACTTGCTCCATAAACTTCTGGGCCACCAAAACTTGACTGACTGGCTTCTAGTTTTCATCCATTCTGAAGATACAAGCAATATTTACCACCTTCTGGGAATCACAATTTTATATTCCACCCCTATAGATCTCTTCAAAATGTACTATTCTGCTTTCCACGGAAAACTTTCCAAGTATAGAATTCCACAAGAAAAATTCCAGGCTTGACCCTAATGACCTATGGACGTGACTTTAGAGACCATTCATTAAAGAGTGAACTGCTTCTTTTAAAGGCTTATAATTTTTAATACATCATATAGAAAAACACTTCAGAGTATCAGAGATCACTACGGAGCTGAAGGACATCCCTGATAGTATTTCAGTTTGACTTTGACTACACTTGTCTACAGTCCTTGTCTCAGCTACTTTTGGTAAGAATGCTGCCATTTTATGAGTAGAGCTTTGCTGTCTCTTCTAGAAAAAAAAAAAAAAAAAAAGAGACATTAAAGGTACTATTTTTTTCAAACCAAAAGAAGAAAAAGACTGCATTGAAATTTAATGTTTACTGAGAATGACCAGCTATGCATATGCACCCATCTATGTTTTACTGTACAAAAGTATTATGACTGATAACATGACTCTGAATCAAAAGTGATGAAAACAGAGCTAAGTGCAGTAAGAACTATGACCATGTAATCAGTGGTTTTCTTCAGTTTAATGATCAAATAAAAAAACATAGTACGGAAAAACAAACATACATACCCAAACAACACCCCAGGACATAGAATCATAAAATCATACTATCAGAACATTTTCTTGGTCCTCAGTTTTAAAAGACAAAATTCTACTGTCTTCCCCCAGTGATAAGAACATCTATTCATAATGCAAACTGCCAAGGTTCAATTTTCTATTGTATTTGAGGACAGGAATGAAAGTGGAAGGGCACATTATTTTATTCCCTTTTTAATAATATTGCTGTTTCTGTTGAAAGTGAATGAGACTTAAAGGCAGGGATGGAGTTCTCCCGGTAAAAATGGAAAGATGAGTTGTTAAGTGTTCCCAAGAATAATTACAAATGGAACAGGTACAACACAAGAAAATTAATAATAATCCATTTCTGAATAATTTGTGACAAAATTGCTAATCAATTCCACTCAGAAATACCAAAGTGAGTCATTCTCATCTTTCCAGTTTTATTTTCACTGTACTTATCTATGAATGAAACTGGTTAAACCCTGCAAAATGTTTGATCAGAAAATTATTCATTAGCTTTCTTTTTTCTTCTACAACGTTATGGGATCCAACACAGAAGGAGACTGTGTCTTCGTTTTGTTTCTAGTCTAATAGTCATTATGTTGTTAAAGGCTGCAAAAAGAAACATTCCAGATTACCTTTAAAAAGTCATATACTCATGATATATTCCTTATAATAAATTATATGCCATCCCCACAAGGAAGGTTTCTATTTAAAGACACATTACCCTGACATAAAGTGTCTAGAGAAGAATTTTAATAATTTTAATTTTCATTATAGAACAGAGAATTAGTTTACTAAGTGAGCTGCTTTGCCCACAATTAGTGTATCTTTTCAGCTCTCTTAATGTCATATATATGGAAAAAGTGGGGGAGAAATCGTGACTACATCTATATACCTACAATCCTGTCTGCATGGGGACTCCAGCCAGGCTAGCCTATAAGCATGAAAGTGAGAAACAAAGGAAAGACATCCCGCAGCTTAACTCACTCCCACAGTAGCAGTGTGAACTGTAGATTAGAACTGATGCTTCCTTGATGATGTAAACTGAACTGGCATAAATGTGTGCTAACATTAATTAAGTTCTCAATAGGGCAAGGAACTTGTCTCCTTCTCTTGAAATCAACAGGAATTTGTAATTCATTTCACTGGAGTCTTAAAACTCTGAACTTGAGATTTATTACCACCTACTATGAAACATTTCAGAAGATAAAAAAATTAAATGAAAATTTCAGTGACATATCAGGAAGACAGTATATTTTGAATTAGAGGAATAAAAAGCCATAAATGAGAAAAAGTCAGCATTACTCAGAAGTGTGTCACGTTTAACGATACCTGCTTTATACTTCTCCTACTCAGACACAGCTCAAAAATTCTGCTTAAATTCTGTGACATGCTAAAAATTAAAAAATTAATGCCACATGAGAGGTACAAAATTATCCTTTCACAGTCTCATTGAGGAATATAGATCTAGGTTTGAAGTAAGAAAAATAATTGAATATAAGAAAAGCTAGCTCTTGGGAAATTAATACCAGGAAATGTTGATAAACTTAGGGTGTTGTCATGACTCATAGATTTGTTGCCTACCAGTTGCCAGTGTAGAAAAAAAACCCCACATCATATTAAAAGAAGACAAGTTACTGAGAAGGTCTGGATGGAAGCCATGGTCATCATAATCTATATCGGACCTAGTGATATAAGCAGAACAGGTTTTAACAGTTCATTAGCTGTACTCACAAGTGGAGATCAAATGCCAGGGGTCTCGGAAATGAGACTGGTGCCACGCTGAGGAAGAAGCAAAGAACAGCAGACTAACATGTCAGCAGAGTTCAGAAACAACATGGATGGACACAGATTGCTCCCAGAGTAACTGAACCTTATACAGGTAATGTATTATTGATATTCCTGCCACAGAATAAAACACTGACAACACTTGCCCTAAAACAGTATTAACACTAAAATGGAGAGACAAACCAGTTCAGATAAATCAGGTGTATGGCAAGTTCTAGCCTGAAGCTATTGAAGCCATACAGAAGGAAGAAAAAAAAAAAAAAAGAAAAAAGTAAAAACACAACTGAAAGAAAAGTAATTAAAAAGAGACTATGTTGATATTAAACAGAGTTTAAAACAAAGCAAGCTGACAGCTTTCCCACCTTTTGCAGATATTTTAAGTGTATATTTGAGGACTAAAAGGGCAGTTATTTTACAACACAGAAGAAAAAGTGCTGTACATCTAAGAGCAACTCAAAGTCATGAAGACAGACGCTATAAATGTCTAAAAAGGAAAGTGAACTTTGACAGTTTGGAATGTACAGGGTGAGAACTGTATGGAAGAGAAATGGAACAATCAGGTACACAATGGGTGAAGATTGTCACCCTCTAACCTGCATATAACAGTAGCCTTTGTGTGACTCAAAGACACTTTAAGTACCTCAGGCCCCACTCCCTTCACATAGGGATCAGAAACCCTATCCAGGTTTGCTGAAAGGAAACAAAGTAAGAATCCACTTGCTTCAGCTATCCAACACTGTTACAGAATTTCTTACGGACAAACATGCATGTCCTCTGGATGGAGACAACTTGCTAGGCATCTTGCTTTGGAGATGGTACCCAAAAGGTACTCTATACAGTACCTATACAGGTACTCTATACAGGATATTAAAAGAGAACCTGTGCAGTCTTATATTCAGGTGGAAAACTGGAACAAACCCAATTCTAATTCTCTGTAACTTTTTCAACTTGTAGTTACAGGCTGTTTAGACCCTGGGCAGGTGTAATAAACTGCCACAGCAGGTTTTATTCAGTTGTCACCTAAGATGGTACTAAAGAAAGGAATTTGCCATTTGAGAAAAATAATACTTAATAATATCAAAGGACATAAGCACATTCTTAAGTGCACTTGATGAACAATAAGGAACTTCAAAAAAAGCTTTAAGCATATTTATCCATAAAGTTGTTCTCAAGCCCAGCTTCTCAAGATTTAATCATAATTCATAAGCACAGTTTTCTAGAAGTCTGTATTTTTTTTTTTCATTCTGTCATGTTATTCAGTGGACCAAATACTAGATTCTCTACATGAAAAACTGTTTAATTACTATGAATTTCTCCTCCCCAAATCCAAAGTAATGTTTTGGAGATTGCTGAAATACATGTTACCATTGTGACTACATCACATTATTAAAGTTATTCCAGGAGCACACATTAAAATTTCTCCCCATCTGCCCCACAACTTGTTGTAATGTTAAGTATTATAATTTAGTAATGTCCCTTTGTATTTATTTATAACAGGTAGCAGTTTACCATCCATTCACCATTTTTTCTGTATTCAAGGCCAAGTAATGGAATAGTGGCATGATGAAAACAGGCAAGTGCTTTGGAATAAGAAGAAAGATTTGCATCTGGGAGCAGTGGAAGTGACAATACACTGCCCTCAGACAGTCCTACTTGTCCAGAGATCTCCAAGCTTTGACATTTGGGAGGTATCACAGAATACCCAGACAGAACCTGCTGTTCGTCTTTACAAACTACTGCCATCCATGACCCACAGACTAGACACTTAAAACCAGGGAATAACTGGATTTACAGTTAACTGGCCATGAAGCTCCACATCCTAACACAACATTAAGAAAAAAAAAAAACTTTTACAAGAGACATGACTTCCAGAGACATCTCAAGCTGATCTAACAATACCATTTTCCAGGAAACTAAAAGAAAATCTCCTCATCAGAAGGCTTTGTCTGGAGATTTCCTCTATTCCTCAATGCCCTATGCAATCCTCTTTCTCTGAAAGGAGGACTAATGCCATGAAAAAAGCTAGTAACACCATTTCCCTGAAAGCTGTAGCTTGGAGTTTGACACCTTAAACTAAGACTCTGTCTGACCCAAAGCTGCCAGTTTTCACAATAAAAAAATGTGACTACATAGGTGTCAAGTGCAGTAGCAGCACAGAACTAGAAAAGAACTGGCAACAGAAAAGTACAAGGAAGGAGATTATAGTTTAGGTGAATCTTCTGGATTTCCAACTTGCAAGACTGTAAAAAGTCAGGATGTAGATTTAAAAAAAAAAAAAAAAGTTGTAAAAGACCAAATATTTTCCCTGACTGGTGTGTAAAAATGTACTGGTAGATATTAAGGAATTGTCATCTCAAGAGCTTCTTGTGGGAAGCTACATTTAACAACCAAATGCAGTAGGAAAAAAATGTGTGAAACAAATTTTGCTCACCTTTTAGTGATTATACCAATATACCTAGCAAATAAATTGTTATTCATTCTTAAGTAATGTCTAGTGCTGAATTAAGAGATTTGCTTTTTGCAATTAACAAAGGATTAAAAAAAAAAAATAGGATATTTAATTCTGATTTTTTCCCCTTCTTTCTTCCTATCCTTGTTCACAGTAGAAAAAAAAAACAACCAACCACTAAGATTCAATTTCACTAAAAAAAAAAATAAAATGTAGGCAGGTTTAGATCAAAGGAAAGTAAATTAAATTTGCTGTACTAGATAGTCGTTTGTGGGTTATGAATTCAGAAAGCTAGATAAAGAAACTACTACCAAATGCCTCGCTGACTCCTATGTTTCAAAAGAATGTTTCAAAAACCAATTTTAAAGTGAAAGGAGTTCTGTGAATTTTGTGTCATTTCTAATCTCCTTCATTATTTTCCACTTGTTATCTAATGTATTGTAGAAAATATTGCAGAGGAAAGCAGGTTTAGCTTTCATCATAACCATACTTCATTCACTCACAAAAGGAAGCACAGGGGAAATTCTGGTTTACATAAAATCTTAGAAATGCCATCTTTCCCAAAAATTGCACCCAGTTATTCTTCTGTTCTGTCACTAGAAATGTGAGTCTTACTCCTGCTGGTCAGAATAAACAATTTCCCACAAGAAGTCTGCTCTTCCCACAGTGTCTGGGCTGGTTTTGTGAGAAGTGGTGCAACATCAGCAGACCAGATATGAAATGTATTCTGCCATCTTTTAAGGCAAAAAATTAATCATAATCTTCACTGACTTGCTTTTTACCTTGCTCCTGCATGTACAAGAGCAGGAAGAAAAAAAAAAATCAAAACAAAAAACCAACAAAACCAAAACACACTAACGAGAAGATGATATTATAGGGTGCAATGAAAAAAGTATGAGAAGTCTTCTTAAGTGACATAAAAGGCAATTATTAGGAGGAAGGCACAGAGAAAATTGTGTTACTCCCCAGCACATACAGATGTGTAAAAGAAGTGCTGATATCTCCCTGTGTCATATTAAGTTATGACAAATCCCTGTACCATGCAGCGACACAAGAAACAATGGGTTCACACCATTTCTGTGACTCTGCAGAATGGGCTGTTCCGAGGTTGCTCTGCCCCAGGAAGGAGCTGTGGGTTTAATAAAGCAAAGCTGCCAAGCTGACAGCAAAACTTTTTAGAGTAGATCTGGTGAGTTGTTCAGATTTAGTATAGATACCAACACAGCAGCAAAGCAATGCTGCTTTCAACCCCACAATGTATGCTATTTATTACTTGTATAATTGCAGAGGTTAATAGGCTTTGTGCTTAAGCAAAATACCTTATGAAATTACAAAGAGAAATTCAAGTATGTTAACATGCTCGATTATTCATGTCTAGATAATAAAAGATACTTCACAAAATTTGATGATGATGACTATAGCATGACAGTTTTAATTACACAGTCAAATGCAAATACAGCTGAACCCTACCTCTGTTCAGCAGACCATTGCAAATTATTTGGGAAGAAGACATGGGCTGTTGCTTCATATAAATCAATCCTCCATTTCTATTACCCCTGTGATATAAAACAAACAAGCCTGTCCTGCTTTGTAGGAATATTTCAGAGATGAAAAAAAACAAGAAGTCACAATACCAATATTTCCCTAACCTTTCACGTATGTTAGTTCCAAGTGAACACACAATTTTGCAAAGGCATATGCAACCCATAGTACTGTCCATGAATCACTGTATTGGGAAATGGGGTTTTCTTGAGCATTACACTCATTCAGTATGAGATATAAAGAAAAGATACTGATGATGAAGTCTTGGAAGACAATCTCCTAAAGCAGAGCTTTTACTTCGTTATTTGCAGCAGAATTTAGCCTTAAGAATGATTAGACTGTTAACTTGGTCATGAGCACAACAGCTGTCTTCTGTGACAATCAGACTTCTATTCAAGAAATACCATTCTCATAAATTAAAGCAACCTACTGACATAGCTTGAATAAACAGTACCGTGCATGTTTAACAGTTACTTCAGTGACATTAGTGACCTTCAAAAAGTGTCATTTGTGTGCACATGATAAAGTGAAAAGTCAAGTCATAATTTTTTTTAAGTCATGGTCATATGTCACTTGAGCATGCTGTGGTCTCATCATCAGAACAATCATTCATCAAAAAAACATTGTCCATATTTCAGATATATTAGTATTGACAAAACCTATTATTGTGAAAAGTCTGTCAGGTTCCAATTTCTACTTTACATAGAAATGGGATGTCCAACCAGATCTCTGTCCAAAGTGCAGGGAGCGTGGTTACTCAAACATTCAGTTCTAACTTGTAGCAAGAAATATTTAATATTTGTCTCCATTTCATTCACAATTCTGTCTAAAAAAAAGCAAAATCTTAAAGTCTGGTGATAGGGAAAATCAGTTCCTTATGCTCTTCTCTACATTATTCTCTCAGTGGTGTAGTACTTGAAGATCTGCCAGATTTCTAGGCTCAAATTTCAGGCAACTCCACAGAATAACTGCACTTGGAAAGAAGGAGCTAGACATTCAGTCAGGTATTTTCTGACTATACATGGATGTAGTTACATTCAACATAGGGATACTTTTAAGGAGGAAATAAGAAACGTGCCACTCTACTACTACTTTGATCCCCTCTAGAATATAAATGTTGAAGCATGACTGAAGCCCTTTGACACTAATTTCAACATTGCTTAACTACTAATTTCATTACCATGGATTAAAGCAGCAAAATGAACCACAGAAAAACGCTTTCTATCATGAGAAAAATTATCGTGCTAATAACACATTTTTACCGTAACTGAAGATAGCAGTAACATTAGACTGTGTTTATTTGGTTTAAGAAATCATGCATTTGTGGATAACCACATTGAACTTTTAATCAATTAAGAAATAAATCTTTCTTTACTCATTTTCACAGTTCCTACTAATGGTAATGATATTCTTCCTAAGCCTGGACTATGAACAGTGCCAAACATTATAGTCTTGACACTTAAAGACAAAATGTTTTGTACTGTTCAGTGTTAACATTTTTTTGTTTGTTTTATTGTTTCATTTTAAGAAAATGAGCAACACCTCACACATAGCAACACACCCACATACAATACATTTCAGCAACATACTCATATTATTCCCAATGCTTAAAAGGAAAAGCACGGATTATTAAAACACCTCCTAAATCTCATCTAGAGATTAGTGTTCTGCATATCCTTCTGCAGGTAAGGCAAGAAGCAACTCATGGCACAAGTATTAAGCAATATGTGTGATCTGAAGAAAGAAAGTCTGAAAGTCCTAAGTATATTATATTAAGACCATCATTTTTGTGAGATAGTACACAGAAGCAGATAGAACAATACAGTACAACTCTACCTATAGTACAGCAAAGTTGAGTAATAACTGTTACAAAATTGAGAGAAGCATAACATTGTAATCTATTTTTCCTGTCAAGGATCATCTATTATCTGATCTACTTTTGTACATAAAATCACAAACATGTTTTTCTTTGAGATATACAATTCACTCTGAGGATAGAAAAACATGCCACCTACTACAAAACGCTTTTCCCAAAGCTATAAATTAATTTAATAAAAATCAAAATAACCTTTGTTCCATCTCTATTTGACTTTGGTCACAATCTTTAAACAGACTTATGCTAGCAATGGCATAACCCGGAATAAGAAAACTAAAATAAAATCAATTTCTGAGTGTATTTGTTCTGTGTGATGTATTTGTTTCATATTATTTTGCAACCACCTTACATTCATTAAAAGAAAACATACCCCTTTCAAGATTAACCTTTCTAGTAGACTGTGAAATATGGAATATCACTGATTATGCTGAAAGTCATCAAAATGTAAGCAGAATGAGAAAGAACATGGCTCAACATCATCATGTAAACAAAATATAAAATTAAAACATTCATAAAAACACAGACAGTATGCCTTTACCTATTTGCCAGATGCACACACTGGGGATGACTCCAAGCACTCTGAAGTCACCAAAAGCCTTTACCTTAACTTCAAAGAATTTGTTGGGTGAATAAAAAAATGCTTAGACTCATATATATTGCCATTACTGCACATTGCTGCAATTCTCAGATCAAAACATAACAGAATGTTGTATTTTGATGCTTACCATTATCACTTTTGGTATTTCCATTGCTGAGCTGTTTCAACCTCTTCTGATGGGATTTGCCATTGTAGTGGATTTGCGCCTGAGCAGCCGAGTTCAGCTGAATGTTACAAACACTGCACAAAGTGAAACTGGTGTGTTTCTTTTCTCTCTCCTTCTTTTCATCAGTGCCATCAGGTGCTAATTCTATCTCACCTGCCCTGTCTGGGACAGATGCGAAATCTGCATTGTATGAGTAGTTATCAACCAATAAATTAGGGCTCCAGGGCTTCTTCATGATTTCTGGAGGGGAAACAAAAAACAAACAGAACATAAAAGGCAAAATTGATGAGTAAAGCAAAATAATATACACAAGATTACTACATCTGCAAATGAGTAAAAGGCAGAAAATCATTCTTTGCATTTTAATATGCTAATGCTACATTTCCGCTAACGTATTTTGTTTTCTGTTCGTGTTTTTTAGTTCCACTAAAAACCTGAGTAACTTCACAGCCACTCAGGTGAATGTCTTTAAGTGTTCAAGAGTACTAAGAGTATTACTGGAGCAAACCTGTCACAGGCACTGTTTGGGGATTTTTACTGATTTCTATCTTATCCCTCAATTAGTTTAATTATTTAAGAATTATCCTATGACAGGAAACCTTATAAATGCCAAGTGAGAAATCTCAAATGAAATCTAAAAATCTCAAATCTAGAAGAAGCTGATGACATCTCAACTGTCATCTTGAGTGGGAAACTATGTTGGGTGCAGGTACCCAGGTGCTGACAGTAAAGGCTGGAGGGCAGCCTCACCAAGACAAAACATGGGGCTATTCCCTGCTGGGGACGGCCTGTTCCAGGCAGCTCCAAAATGGACCTACCAGTCCCATCAGCCATATGTGTGGCACCTCTGTGACAACATATTTAAGAAAGGGCAAAAAGACTGTGCAGCAGCTGAAAAAAATCAGCCCTGTAGACGGTGGAAAAGAAGGGGGAGAAGGGCCTTCAGGCACTGGAGCAGAGGTTCCCCTGCAGCTCATCATGAAGACCATGCTGAGAGAGGTTGTCCTCCTGCAGCCTATGGAGGACCACCAGAGAACAGATACCCGCTCTGCTGCCCCATGCCAGATCAGGTGGACACACTCTGAAGGAAGCTGCAGCCTATAGAGAGCCAATGCAGGAGCTGGATCCCAGTAGGGAGCCTGGGGTCTGTAAGAGAAGCCCATGCACGAGCAGGTTTTCTGGCAAGACTTGCGACCCCACGGGGGGACCCATGCTGGAGCAGTCCTTTCCTGAAGGGCTGAACCCTGTGGGAAGGACCTGTGCTGGAGCACTTTTCAAGAACTGCAGTTCACGGCTAAGACCCTCACTGGAGCAGTTTGTGAAGCGCTGTGAAGTTTGGGAAGGACTGTATGCCATGAAAGGGACCCCATGCTGGAGCAGGGGAACAGATAAGGAGGAAGGTGAAGCAGAGATGAACTGATATGAAATAACCACAGCCTCCAGTCCCTATGCCCCTGCACTGTGCAGGGGTGAGGGAGTAGTGTAGAAGACTCAGGAGTGAAATTAAGCTCAGGAAGAAGCAGGGGGCAGAAGGGCATAGTATTCTAGAATTTCTTCTTTGTTTCTCACCATCCTAGTCTATTTTAATTGGCAATAAATTAAGCTAATTTTAACAACATTGAATCTCTTTTGCCCATAAAGGTAACTAGTAAATGGTCTCCCTTTCTTTATTTCAATCTATA
Organism: Chloroceryle amazona; assembly: GCA_027560015.1. NCBI lineage: Eukaryota > Metazoa > Chordata > Aves > Coraciiformes > Cerylidae > Chloroceryle > Chloroceryle amazona. The sequence continues at coordinate 77,484 of JANHFX010017019.1, read as the reverse complement.
AGCTTTTCCATCTTATATCCCCCCTGGTGTAGATCCCCGGGCAGGGAAAATCAATTTACCACATAAATAAGAAATATTTTTTTAATAATATATTATATTATTTATATTATATTATTTATATTATAAAATAAGAAATATTTTATAATCCTTTCTAGGATTAAAACCATAATTTTCTGTGGTTTTGGTTTTGTTTTAAATAGATATAAGCTGTACAATAAATAGGTCAGCCTCTACATACAAAACAATCTATTGCTACATTCCATCACATATATTCCTATATTCAAATACTGCACTTAACTAACCATTACAGATTCATAGCTCTTTTAGCACTTAGAAATAAATGCATTTTTCAAATTGGAAAAAAAAAAAAAGTGGGGTGTGTCTCTGTCTCCCAGATTTTTATATTTTGGTGTGTTGCAATTGATAGATGAAAAAGTGCCCCCCTCCATCTTTTGGTTAGCTAAACTTAAATGCATAGACCCTGCTCTTGAGTTTATTAATTATGTATTTAGCAACCCCTAGTGATCTCCTCTCCACTTCCTGTGAACGCTTTCAAGCCCAATTCTAATCATTTCATAACTTGTCTGGTTCAAAATAGTTCAAAGACACATAATAAGCATGTTCTATTAACTTCTTATCTTAACCTCCCAGGATTTTATTTCAAGGATACTTAACTTAGATTCAGCTAATACCAAACTGTAACAACTACAGAAATGAGAAGATAATCCCATCTGCAGAACTTCAAGTGAAACTAATATAAACATGAGCTTCTGTGATTAAAGGCGAGCAGAAACGGCACAGGTGAAGTGCTCTGTGCCCTGCAAACCTTACTTACTATGCAAGGAGTGTAAAATGTTATACCAACTTAGCATCTTGATGCGACCTTTATATACCATATAAATCTTTAAACTGCTTGTTCTCTCAGGCTTAGTGAATAAATGAAGGTCTAGCCAAAGAATCTAATCTGTACTCTGAATGACAAAATTACTGCAGCCTTAAATACAATGATACTATTTGGCCTCTGACAAATCAATCAACATAGAGACAAAGAAAGAAGATGATTACAGCAACACAAGAAAATGGGCTACAGATGCCTTTAATCCCAGATCCAGACAAGGTTCAGTGTCTAAACATCTCTTCAGATTTCAGTCTAATTATGCCAAAATACTGCAAATCATTCTTGACATAGCTTCTAATACTGTAAATTTCATCAGCTGAATGTTTTTACCAGCCCTCCCAAGGATTTCAACACATTTACTGCTTTCCAATCAAATCATAAATATAAATTTATCTAAAGAAGCAAATCTAAAACCTATCAATATTCAAACAGATTCTAACCCCATTTTCAGATTTGCTTGCTGTCTAATTAGTACTGTGTTCTTTTATGGTAGATAAACCCTATTTCATTTAACAAAGTTCAGACTCAGCTCCAACCTGGCAGTAGATTAACACCTCACTGAACCAGTTCAGTCAGTATTATTATTTCAGTTTTTGTGTATACTCAACCCTTATGTATGATTTTAGCTGTCTACAGTAAGAGATAAGAAAGCAGACTAAATAATTCATTCCAAAGAAAAAATGAAGCATAAAAGTAGTTGTTTATTAAAATCAAACCTATTATACCAACAGTGATGATATGAACATTTACAGACAAATCACAACCACCACATAAGACATCATGAGACTGTGGAAACTTAGGAGAAAACCTGAGGTTTTTCTACAGCAGGGCTATAGTGTATTTCTCCTAATAGAGAGGAGGCTTCTGAGGAAGCAGCAGCAATCCACCAACCTCTCAGCCTTATGGAGTTTGCTGGAGATATTTTTCACTCTAAAGAGAGCTATACTCATCTGTCTGAAACATTTTTAAATTCAGTTCAGTCTTTAATCAAAGCATTACAAGCATTAAAATGCTAACATAATACCACTAGTGTTGCTGAATAGCTCTAGATGACAGTAACTTTACAGAAATACTAGTTTATATGCATGCTGTACATAAATATATATAATCTTTTGCATTGAAAGTATTCCCCACTAGAGAGCAGTATGAATTTAAAATTGTAAGTATAATATACCTCCAGACCTACAGTGCTAGTCATATAGGTATGAGTTTATTATAATAAAACAGATCTTTTAAGCAAGACGCAAAATTTTGTAAGCAAATATAAAATAGTAAATTAAACAAACATTGTACACCTTATGTACATATGCCTAATTCCTTTTGAAACATTTGCATAGATAAGCTGGCAGCCTAATAAAGTGTATTAGCATGTTATTACATCCCTCTAATGTTCCAGTCAAAATAGCTTAATCTATGAGGGTGTTATTTTTGGTATATAGAATACTTCTGGTTTGAATTCTAATCCCACTCCAGAAAAAGAAATTATGAAATACACACTAGATAAAGGCACAATGAAATAATAAGGAAAATTCCACCTGGGAAATAAATGATTCAACCATCTAACCTTTGATTTGCGTTTTCATTAGAAAGCTGTGATGGCATTAGTGCTGCAATACATTTTCACCCGCTGCCATGTGTCTCTTAAATCTCTAGGAAGAAGGGGATAATTTATAATTGCAGACTAGGAACAATTAGGAAAACAAGAGTTTCCAGGAATACATCTTACACTACAGTTTCCTTTATAGATATAAACCGTAATTTCTGAATACGTAATAGCACTACTAATGGACTAAGGTGAAACATTACCCACCTCTGCATACCGCTTGAGCTGGTGCTGTAAGCCAGTATTACATTGAAGTACTCAGTACATTGATTGGACACAAAATGGTTTGAGGAAAAAAAAAAAAATCCCAAAATCCCAAATATAAAGAAAAAAATTTGGGGAAAACAGGATCAGTTTAGTATTAAAACTTTCTGGTTGCTTCTTACTCAATATTCTTTAATGGATAAGGAAATAAAGATAGGGAAGGATAAAGAGGGGGAGATATTCCCTGCTGAGATACTTTAAAAATACAATTTACCACTCCAGCTAGTATTTTAAAAGAAAAGAAAAATCTTGAAATCTTGTAAATATCCACCAGTGTTTAAACTGATGCAGACTAATTCTTACAGAGCACCAGACTTTCAATTCATTCCTGCATCATTGTATAATATTATTTTCTAGAGTGAAATGTTTAGGCAGTAATTTTGATTGGTGGGGGTAAGGAAAAGCTGGCTTAGTTTATTCTATTGGGAAATTACATGGCATATGATTTGAAGAAAACATTATCATCTTAATTTTAAAAGTAATTTATAATTGCTATCAATGTCTTATTGGTTTGAACTGTTGATCCTATGTGGAAAAAGATACACATTAAATGAAAACCCTCTTTCCCTGCCATCAGACCTCACCTTGTACTGGTTACATATGTTATGAAAGTCATCAGTTTTGCAGACAACTTTTTCCCCCCGAAAGAAAGATATCTTCTCAACCTTTAAGACCCCTAATGAAGGCTGCAGTGACCTAGAAATGAATAAGCAAGGCAATGAAGAACTCAAAATTTCAAGCAAATTTAAGCAGCACTGTGGATACATGCTCACATTTATTTTCCCTGGAGCTCTGAACTCAATTTTGGCTCAATGATGCTTACCAGTAAAATGAACTTTGCATGACATTATAGCTTTGTGAAGTAGAAAACTGTCCCATGTGGCAAACCAGCACAACTATTTGTTGTGGTGTTTGCTGGCTTAGCTAACATAGCTACTGCCTGGGGATTTCTCTTCTAAGAAGTGCTTGAATGCAAGGGATTAGAAATTATATCCTTCCCATGAAACAATCCTTACCTTCTTAACTGCAAGAGAATAGCACAGTTTTTATTCAAGGATATTGAAAGGAAACTTTGCTCATTTTTATTACAATTAATTGTTTTGTTTCCAGAATCTTTTATCAGCGTATAACTATGCCAGTCGCTCTGAGTTTAATCCTGTGTAGATAATAGTCAATTATGTTTGGTATATTTAAGAGGTCAACAGTGTATATGAACCCCAGAGTAACAGACCACTGTGCAGGTAAATCAGTTGTATTCAATGCAGACCACTTGCTATTGATGAATGACACAGTACATCTTAAATAATATGTCCCTGTTTTCTTCCCAACAGGTTGCTACAATGAATACATTCCTGTAGCAGCTGAAGGATAGAAAATACAGACAGGGCATTAAGGACAAAAGTCCACTAATTATGATTTCAGGGATTTCTAATATTTTATTCCAAAACTGCGAGAGACGTTGAAGCAGCAATCATCAGAGATGCAGATGCCTGCACCTTGGTTAGGCACCCCTAGACTCTGCAGTCACTGTAAATCTGACCAACAGGGCCTACGGAGAGAGTCATCTCACTGGGAAATAGACTAAAATTACCATCTTGGGTGTTCTATTTTCAGACACATGTATTCCTCTTCCTTTGCAGAAGTTTATGCTGTAGATCTCAAGGTAGATATGATTAGTCTTGCTCTGCCTCCCATAATAGCCTCTTCACTTGTTAAAAGGACTGAACTGTTAAGGTGTCCTGGTTTGAGTTAGAACAGAACAAATTCTGTTCAGAGATTTTACTTTTCAGCTCCATTTGTTTAACTAACTGCATTTTCTGAAGCTAACGGCATATTTTGGCAGTCTTTGCTTCTAGAAGCGATTACAATGGATGTTTACAGTTACTACCAAGGACTGGTGTGCAGAAAGGCTCTTGATTATACTTGTTCCTATTGACCAAGCTCACTGTTAAATCTTGTGTGCCACATTGCAACTGCAGAAGGTAAAAGGCTACACCTTTGGGGAGGAGTGGACAGGACAGGTGGCCCTAAACTGACCAATGAGGTATCCATCTCATATATGCCATATTCAGTATAAAGCTGAGGGATCATGAAAGTCAAGCTCTCTTCTTCAACGGCTGGCATCTGAGCAGGACTCTCTATTCTGCCTTCAATACTGATCCATATGTTCCTGAATCCAGTTCCAGAATCCAGCTCCCATATGCTGCTGAGTCTTCCCCAGTGCCTGCCTACAACAATCAATGGTGACTGTGATGTAATTGCCATCAGGGTTTGGGTTCAACACTGGGTTTGTATATACTGTATATATTTCATTTTATTGGTATTATTTTCATTGAAATTATTTCAGTTTTCTTTTCCCATCCATAAGCCTCTCTTCCTTACTTCCCTTCTCATCCCCTTGGGGAAGGGAGAGGGGTTAACAGAGAGCATTTGTCATGTGTCTTGTGGCCAACCCAGCCCTAACCACTAACAGCAGGAAATAATAAACCCCAGTTTTTAGATACTGACAAATACCAACAGATATCAGCTGCTTTCAAATAAATTGTTGCTAGCACAATGTTGCAGGTTTGGTGGGGTTTTTTGTGTTTTTTTGTTGTTGTGGTTTTGTTTTTTCATTGTTGTTTTTGTTTAAGGAAGCAAGAGAAACATCGATCATTTATCAAGGTTCTCTCTTTAATTATCACCTTGTCAGTTTTCACATCATGGGGGAACTGTAATGGCACGCTACACAAAAACCCCTCTGGTAATAACTAGAATCTTCAAATCTTTTCAAACATCATGAATTTGATGCTATATTTTTCAGCTGGCATTACTGGTTGATGACAGTCATGGTAGCAGGGTGACCTTTGCGTCAAGTCTTTTAAGAATCTCTTCCACACTGTGAGCCAACAAACATGAAATTCCTGAAATTGGTATCTGCGTGCTAAGGTCTTCCTATTTACCTGTTATGTTACCAGAAAATCCCTCCTGCATCAGGCACTTGTGACACCTTTACCAAGAACTCAGTGACAGTTAACTTGCCTTTGTAACCTATAGATTGACCTCACTGAATATAATGTTGGCTCTAGAAATTTGTTACTGGGAGAAGCTTAAAGTGAACATATTGCCATCTATTTTATACATGGATAGGGAGAGCTGGACAGCCTAAGGAAAGGATCATGAATACAAGAATAAAATAGCCTTTGCTTCAGCGACCCCCATTATCACTGGATGACATGGTCCTGACACTGTAGCCTTCTGGTTTTGATCAGGATTGCACCTGCTTCTGGTTTTGAGCCCAGAGCAATTTAGGTCGTGAATGGTCTATTTTACACATTGCTGCTGTGGCAGTTACAAACACACAATCAGAAGGACAAACAATGGGAAAACAGTGAAAGGGCACTCACGGTGAAAGCACTGCATCTCTGAAATGCATCTCGCTCTCAAACGACCCGAGTAACCTTCAGGATATGCCACAGGACTCATTTGTTTTCCCTGGATAGATGAATGAACATCATTTCAGTGGAAAAGCTGCTGGGGAATGGGAACCTACCAGGATTAGAAAAGGGTTTTTTAAGATTATTGATTTTTCAGGACCTCCTTTGTTCTGAACCTCTGAGGTTTTGCTATATTTCAGATTAAAATTAAATACAAAATAGTATATAATAGAAGCTGATGTGAAAATCTGGAAAATACATGCATTAAGTAATTTTACACTGTTGGTAAGATTTCCTACTAAGAGTTTTAGGACTGCAAGAATAACTATCACTTGCTTCTAAAAAGAAAGGAAGAGTTTGTCAGGTCGTCCACCCAAGGGCTAAATTACTAGTCAGTGGTAAAACTGTAGATAAAAGTATTTCCTGTTGCTGTCTGTCTCATATAATGTACCACATCACATTCAAAGCCACTATTTACCAGATTTTCTCAAAAAAATCCACAAAAAAACAGTAGAAGAGGTATCTTAGGAGAGAAAAGAAAAAAAAAACACCAAAAAAAATAAATAAATAAATAAATAAAAAAACCACCAAAACCAAAACACAACCAAACAGACAAACAAACAAACAAAAAAAAAAAAAAAAAAAAAACCAAACAAACAAGAAAAGTCAGGGAGAGAAACACCAAGGAACACCTTATTTTCCTGTTTATTGTTTCTCTGTATCCCTCTATCTCCTCCCAGTCTGATCACTACTGCTAGCCGTTACACCACTTCAATCATCCACGTGAATGATAAGAAAAACATCATCATCATCACCTCGGGTGATTTCTGTGAAGTTTAAGAGGAAAATAATCTCCTGAGCAAAAATTGCATCAAGTGAAAGAAATAAAGGCAGGATTTCCCCACACGTTTATTCCTTGGACAATGGGGGATGGAGGGGAGGAGAGGGAAGGAGGGATGATGTGGAATGAGACTAAGGTTATTTGGGGTTGGAAGGCTTTATAACTTAATGTCTGTGTCCTGGGACTCCTTCCAAGAAATGCATGTCTTCAAACTGAACCTTGTAAAAGTAGTTATTTATCCATTTGAAACAGGCTCATCGTATATTCATATACCTTGAGCAATAGCACAGAAAATAAAAGCCTTGGCTTTTGTTTTGTCTTGCTGGGAGAGCACTTAAATCTTTCAGGAAAGGCTGCATTTCAATAGTGCAGCAAATGAACAGACTTCACCCTATCTCCCATCATAGACACACACACCACAAGTTCCTAAAGTAACTTATAGATGAACTAAACAGAAAAAGCTCATCATTTCTTGGTTCAGCAGTTCCCTTGTGCCAGAAGCAACCAACAGACATCTCATAGTCACAAAATATACTGCAGTCATTTTTTAAATTGAGTTCTATATAAAGATCTAAGCACTAATCAACACCATATGTTATTCAATTAGCTAGTAATACATAACTATTTCTCAAGACTGTACTAACATAATGGAGCACTTTGGGTGGTTTGGAACTATTTAAAGGCCAAGTAATTAATGTGCAAACATCAGCTTCTAAAATCTAAGAAGCACTACTGTGGTGACTTGCAGCCAGAGCCAAGCCATGAAAACTCCCTCACTTGCTTTTTACTCAATCCATTTTCAGAGATGGGGCTTGTGAAGACAAAGATTGCTACCTAAAATAGGGTCAAAGACACAGATTCAGCTACATATCTGGTTCCTAGGCCCCAAGGAATGCTCTTTCCATGCAGGTAAAGCAAGCTGTTTGCATTGCCTCACCTCCCTCTCCACTAGCAGTACCTTCTGGTACAGATCTTGTACACAAGACAGGAGTTAAAATGGGAAAAGGCATAGCTAGCAAAGCTATGAAGGCTTTGCCTACCAAGAACAATTTGTTGTTGCCATGGTCCCTGAAGTGTATTATTTTCCCCCTGTTCTTGATTTCCACATTCGGGAATTCCACTCACAGCCTTGAAACTCCTGTCAACAACACTCTGAATTGGCTGGGCTCAAAAAGAGAGGACAAAAGTCTACAATTGCAAATCAGATCGCCTCTACTAGACAAAACCTTGGTATTAGCGTTATTTCTGAGACAGTAGGCAGTCAGTACAGGTTTTAAAGGTCAGGGAAAAAATTGCAGATTTTACAAATTATTAACTCTGAGTGACACATAAATTAGACCATTTAGCAGGGTCCAGAGACAGATGCAAAGAAAAAAGCATGGGCAAAGGGAAAAGATGACAAATTTTGGAGTTACTGGAATTAGAATCAGAAATATTTAGGCTGGAAAGGTCCCTTAAGACCATTGAGTCCAACCATAAATCTAACTGTCCTAATTCCACCACTAAACCATGTGCTTAAGAGCCACACCTACATGTCTTTTAAATACCTCCAGGGATGATGATTCCCCACTTCCCCATGCAGCCAGATTAACAACTCTTTCAGGGAAGAAATTTTTTCCAATATCTAACCCAAACTTCCCCTGGTGCAACTGGAGGCAATTTTCTCTTGTCCTATTGCTTCTTACCTGGGAGAAGAGACCGACCCCAACCTCCCTACAACCTCCTTTCCGGTAGTAAAAGAGAACAATAAGGTCTCCCCTGAACCTCTTTTTCTCCAAGCTAAACAACTCCAGTTCTTTCAGCAGCTCCTTATAAGACTTGTACTCTAGACCCCTCATCAGCTTTGTTGCCCTTCTCTGGACATGTTCCAGCACCTCAATGTCCTTCTTGCAGTGAGGAGATAGGAAATAGCAATGTCTACCACATATAAAACAGCCAAAACTTAGAAGCCCATCTTCCTATTTGTTACACTTTTGTTTTAAGGAGTTGTTATGCAGATATCTTTTTAAACAAAAGGCCTTTAAAACAAAAGAACCAGAGAAGAGCAAAAGAGCAATTTTAATGCTCCAATCAGCTACCATTTGGAAGAGTTTTCCAAATTAAATGAAATATTGTACATTTTGTCTCTCTGTAAATACACTTTTACAAACACCTGTGTTAAAAAAAGCTTGTGGAATTAGAGCGTATGTTTGAATATTTCCATTTATACTTTCACAAAAGCGATCACATTTTCAGATTATCTACTCATTATAAAATATTCAGGTAGCTCTGGCAGCATTTACAAGTGTAGGGATTTTTTTATTATTATTCTATTGCTTCATTGCACCCACTGGACCATTTAATGTTGAATTTAATGGAGAGCAGATCATTTTCTGAACAATGCAAACACATCACTGTGAAAATATGTTGTGTTTAGAAAGGTTAGCAGATGTTTTTGCGAGTGCATATGGAAGTTACTGTCATTTATCTTATTCTTGCACCTTTGGATTGCCTTCTTTTCTCTTCAACAGAGGATGTATTTAGTATTGCATTCATGGCAATAGGAACACAATTTAATTTACAGCATGTGTTTTGGGGGGGTTTAGCTGAGAAGTATAAGCATATTGTATATGACTTAAAACGGCCTTTTTATGTGATGTCTTGACACCCAATGTCTTTGTTATTATATCCAAGGCTGATACAATGTTCTCCCATGTCAACTACACCTTTACCTCAAACTCTTCATCAATATTAGGGATCTAGAAATAAATGCCTTGCAAACCAGACTATCATTGACATGCATCGGTAAGCAAATCTAAAAGACAAATTGGGAGGCCTAGACCTTTTCAAGTTTCCTCACGATGACACAGTATCCTATAGCAGCAACTAAAGTCTTTTGTTACAGTTACACAAGGCCAAAAGAGGGCTTCACTTATGCAGCTGGGGAATTATTTTCACACTGAGCCTATCTGTCTTTGTCACATTTCTAATAACCTTTTCATCACAGTACCCAGATGTAATGCATTTATAGAAATGCTTATTCACCAAAAATAAAGATGTGCAAAAGGAATCTAATTACTGAATAGAGATACTGGGATGATTTTTTTATTATTATTATTTTTTAATTTGAGATAAAATCAGCTGATTTACTATTAGTGAACGCAAATGTATTTTCAAGGTATGATTGCTATAAAACCACGGGGTGAGTGTATGTCCTAGTGTACATCCAAGAAAATGCATCATAGAATACTGGGACCTACGAGGACCTACTGGGCAATGAGATATTTATTACAGTAACTTTTTCCTTGCTTTACTTTCCCACAAGTGTAATTCACTCTTCTGTTGAATCATGTGTGGAAAATGAGAGTAGGGGACATTGGGGAAAATTTGCTTATATTTTTTAAAGTTACACACGTGAAAATATCTTATAGACTAAATATAATGGGAGGGTTTGAAATTATTTCTGTTACGGTTTTATGGATCAGAGATCTCTGAATTCTATTTACAATTTGGACATATAAAGCTCAATAATAGAAATATGGAAATACAAGAAAACATGGACAAGATAGAGACTTCAAGCTCATACCTCCCCTCCAGCACACGGACTGCTGCTTCACTTTGCTTGTAAAAATCAGCTTCTGTTTGGAATACCCCGTTTTACAGGTTACTCAGCAATATCTTCCAAAATCTAGAAAATTACCAGAGAGGCTCAGGAGCTTACTGGACACATTAATCAATTACAGTGTCCTACTACTGTTAAAATACAAAGTAAGCTTCTAAAACAGGAAAGGTTTTTTCAGTTTTGCAGAAATATATTTATATATCTTTCCTCTGCAAAGCTGTCTTGGACCACTGCTTTCGGGATTCTTCCACCATACTAATACAGCATGGGCTGCTAATAATTAAAAGGCATCAGTGCTTACCTTCTGAAACACGCTCACACTATTGGAATTCTTTTTTTTTTTGTCCACAAAAAAACTATATTCCTGAAAAAGAATCATGGAAAGTATGGGAATAACACCATACACACACAAAAAGTAGAATAGCTGATGACTTCCAGTCTTCTCTAGGAGACATTCACAGCAGTATTTCTCCTACTGCACATTGTGCTCATAGCACAGTCTCGAAACTGCTGCACTTGGGAATCCTGAGCACTTTGCTCAGCCCCTGTGATCTGCAAAAACTACTGCTGCTGAGTCTGTAAAATATTTCCAGCTCTGCTGGCCATCTGCATTCTCTCTCAAGCTGTCAGGGTAGGCTGAAACTGTTGAAAATATCTGAGAAGTCATACATGGTAGAATTAAAAGCTCTGTGATTTTTTTTCCTTCAGCCATGCTGATTCAGATGAAGAGGCTTATAAACTCTATTAAACATAGGACAAGTTTATAAAATCCCTAGAACTTGTCTGACTACTTAATTTTTCTGAACAACAGATCACCTTTGCAGTAAAATATTTGCTAGCACTGAAGGCCAGTTAAGACTAATGAATAAAATATACATGAAATTTTCAGAATTATCTCATTTTGAAACATGATTTTATGACAAAATGTTAGAAGACTTTAGAAAATATTTAATCGCCAAATATTTCGGGGCTTTTTAACTCATAATTACCTTTTCTGATTAACCTCAGCATCTAAAACATTGCACCTCAATGGACATGTACAACACTTCAACCCAAATGAACTTTTATGGAGAAGTTATCAAGTGTTAAATACAAGTGCACTAGTGACCCTTTGCTACAGGCAGAGCTTTACGATATGGTGTCCCTTCTACAATAAAAAACAGACATCTAACTGAATCCATTTTCCTAAAATGGCAAGATAAACACCCTCCTATTCAGGTACAGATCAGAATGACAGCCACTGAAGTCAATGGTATTACACTGGCATAAGACTGGTAAAAGAAAAGCAGAATCAGATCCCTATTTTCCTTCTACCGAGAAACTAAAAGAGTGATTTCAACATCTTAGCAGTCACCACAATTCCTGCTGTTCTTGCTATGCATTACAGAAGCTGTCACTTTCAAAATTTATGGTATCTTTTAGAGTTTGGGTTAAAGAACACTTAAAGCACTTTCAATGTTTGATATACCTCTACCCTAGAAGAACAGAAATAAGACCTCTCTATTAATTTAGACTACCAGAGTATTCACAGTGTCAGTCTCAGGGAATTTTAATGTGAGTACCCACACAAGTAAGAACTTGTATATGACAAAAGTTTTGCAGGACTGTAAAGCTTTTCAAATCAGAAAAGGAAAACATTTAACGATGAAAAAGTCCAAAGACTACAATAGCTAAAACCTCATTGTTGACTGTATGACTCAGAAGGCTGCAATGCTTTCACTCTCAATTTAATGAATATCTGACCAATCAGCGGGCTTTAGTTTCCTGAGAAGATCTGTAAGGTAATAAAAATACAAACCATGTCAAATTACTACTACTATGGTAAACTTTGATATCATCAGGTTTGTTTCTTCCCTGAAAAATTTCTTCTTTAACAGAAGAAAAATTCTTGAATTATGGGCAACCCAGATGAAAAAAAATTCACCTCTCAATACACTTGCATTTACTTTTGTTTCATTCTGATGGCATTCCATTTGAAATCTTTGTTGTATTTTCATTTTGTTTCTCACAGACTCATATGAAGAGTAAATTCTGCCTGTAAGCAAAGCCATCAAAAACAGTGTAAAATCAAAGAACTGAATAAGCAACTTTCCCCTAAAGCACTTCACACAAGAGACTACTCCATCCCACCTCTCACTTCCCTATTTCAGACAAAATCATCATTCTTTTAGTTAGCATTATTTAAATCCGGCCCAATAATGTCATTAGCAATCAACACTCACTGTCAGGAAGCAAATGGGAATGGCTTACCTTGCAGTATGGCAGTGTTACCCACTTCATCATGACAGTATGTACCCATGTCGAACCAACATACGCTCACTGTCATCAACTGCTTTTCACAAAACACTTGATTATTGATCACTACACTTATCGCTCTTCATTGATTGAACTTCATTCCACATTACAGCTCTCCTGCTGCTTCAGCAAATCCTTAAACTTCTATTGCAAGATGAATTCACTCACAAAGCAAGGCAGTGATCCCTTACACTTGATATTTCTTACTATATCAAGAGTTTTTGCAGTAATCTGCATTTATTAAAAAAAATAATAATATGTTCATTACAGTTGCAAAGTCTTTACCTAGCAATAAGTAGAAAGAGGCTTTGTTTTTCCTTTTGTAACACACTATGACTTATACACTTACTGGTTTATAATTAACATGTTTTTTCCAGTATTGAAGAATTCAAAGATCTATAACACACAAATTACTAACCACATATATGCCTTTTGGAAGGTAATCGTTCTGAATGGCCATGAACCACTTGGGAGTCTACAAGGACTTCTTTTGAAACATTGTCTGACAGAAAGCACATTTCTTTCTGTCCTGCCAACTAACTTCATCATGGGATAAATAACTTCAAGACAGACCAGAAAGTTTCATGTATTGCATGTGTTTATGTATACATAATATACATATATGCATATAAATACAGGTATACATATCCAAGGCTTTTAAAAGTAATATCAATAGGGTCATTTGAGCAAATCATTTGGGTTCAAAAACACTGGAAATTCTTGAAGAATTTGGCCAAAATCAACACTTCTGTCATAAACAAGGTGGCAATAGTTTTTCAACTTACTTTGTACAGACTTAATTTTTAACAAGAAAGAAGAGCAAGAGCCTCAGGGTCCTCTGACCCAAGCAACACTAAGTCACAATGTTTCAAATTTTGTTCCCTATGAGGATGTGTTCATATTACAGCCAATTAGTAGAGCCAGTATCACAATCACCTAAGTTCAACACTGTTACAGGTTTGAGGCAGGAGATGAAGCAGGTACCACTCTTCCTGATGTCATCATTACAGCCATCAAAAGAGATATCAGAAGGAAGCATGAGTGTCCCACCAGCAAAGTATGAAATGACAGAAACCAACTAACAGCCTAAATGTAAGTAAGTTTCACAGTGGCACAATATTTTGTCACACCTGTCAACAGCATAGGATTTTCTTCTCCTGGGAGAACATTTTGTCAACAAAGGGATTAGCACAGCCAAATAATGACCCACAATCCTTTTATTTCAACCTGCAGGAATCTTTTGCTCACCATAGAGATAAAAAACAGTAACTATGACAAAATGTATGATCAAACATGGTAACTTCTGGTATAAAATAACAAACTGAAGCTATTCCATCCCTGAGCTTTCCTCTCACATCGACTTTGCAGAGTTCATCCTTTAGATCTGAACTTTTGGGCTCCACTCATTTTCAGGAATAAGGAAAGAAGCAGAGAACCCTGGAGGGAGCCACTTGATAATGCTACCTGCCTCTATAACCATTGACATTTGCATGCACAGGCATGAAAGGACTTTCTGCTTTCACCATATGGAACAAGAACACACTCTACTAACAGCTCATCAGTGAATGAGATGAAAAAAAAGGGTGCATGTGTATGTATATATATATATATAAAGAAATGCAACTAGAGAAAATCCACTTTGCTATTTTAGATGTTAGCTTGGTAAGGTTTGGTGTTGGTAAATTGTGGGATGATCAGATCTTAGAACTGCACTTCAGGATTATGCCAAGAAACAAACAGAAAGCAGAGCACCATAAGGCTGAACTTTAGAAAACTCATGAAGTCAAAACTCATACTTTCTTGATAGTCCCACATGCTGTCTCCCTGCAGATACTCAATTTGATTCTGATTTCTTCTTTACGAGCAACTCTGCATCAAACTTGGTCAGAACATATAGTCCAGTTTCAACAAATATTATGTCCTTGGCTATGTGACACACCAAAGACTATTAGTCTCTCCTGCATGTTTCCACACTCACTTTCACATTTGTTCCTCAGTCTACATTTATATCATTTCCACTCAGATGATTTGTTTGTCCCTTATATTAGCAACTAAACTTTGCTAATCACTCACGTAAGCTTCCCCCCAAAATACTGCAAGGACAGCATTATTCCTAGAGCACTTCTGTTTCGTGCATCCTCCCAGTTCCTCACATCAATTGTCTCCCTCTGGAGCTGACCATTTACATCAGCTGAGCCATTACTGCAGAACAGTCCTGTCCTAGCATGTTCCCAACAGCCCTACCTGCTTACATACTCTAAGATACAATTCCCCTTCCCCAAGTACACAGAACAAGTCTTCATCACACAGAACAAATACTTCCTTTAAAGAGGAATGGTCTTATTAAGAGATATTCATAACTTTTAAAATCTTGTATCGGCATAAAAGGCACTATTTAAAAGCAGAAATAGGCCAGAAATATGTACCATCTAAAAAAAGAGTATGTGTTGGAGACAGTGTCTACAGAGACAGAAGAGAAAAAAAAAAACTTCTCCAAACTCACAAATATAGCAGATTTGTCTTTAAGTGCATTATTGGAATATAAGAGTGAGATGCAGATAACATTATGTAGTACTCTAATACCTTAGCACTGGAAATAGCAGTGAAGTTAAGGAAGATTAGATGCATACACTATTATATTTTCAACATTATCTGTAGGAGCTTTAGGAAAACACCTTACAGAACAACATAGTGCTGCCAGCAGTGACCTTGTTGAAAGCCTTTTACTGCACCTGTAAATCTTGTACAATTCCTGTCTGCATCTGGATGAAAACACTTCAGTCAATCATGGAATTGCCAAGTGCAGTAGGAGGTGAAACTGAATTCATGCTTTCTAGGCTCCCATCTTAGCACAGATTCTAATGCTAATGGACAATTTCTCCTTTCCTTTAACTCCCCTCTATTCTGCTTCTCTTCTTTTCCTAGTCAACTTTATTTTGCAGACATTATTGTGCTTTTAAGGGAAAAAAAAAAAATCTCATTTCAATGTCAGAGTATTTTTTGTTAGCAAGATACCATGCCCAGTTTGAAGGGAAATTCAGTAGTATACTTCATAGCTTCCTGTTACATTTTGTTTGATATGGTTTGATATTTGGCTTTGATGTTACAACACGAGACTATTCAGTTTTCTGTCACTTGGGAATTCAGTAGGACAAAATACCACAAATAACCCAGATAAATGGCAAGTAAATTCACAATCACTGCAATCTAGTGCTTTCTAACTAGCAAGCATAACAAATCCTATGAATGCCCCAAACACAAAACATATGTTTTGATGAGAAACTGAAGGTGTGCCGCAGGAAGAAACTCTTCTTTCCGAAGAGATTATTTACTCCTCCGTTTCAGTGGTCCTCCCCAGGAAACTCCTGAATAATTGCTATGCATACTATTATTCAGTATAGTGTCTCTATCTTCTGATGTGAAATGTTTTAGGCCATTAATAAAGCTTTGACAGGATGGTTGTATTTTTTTTATACCAGCTCTTCTTAAAGAATAGCGTTTTCAAAATTATCCCCAAACTGAGCCTAAAAGCAAAATGAACCCAAATCTCCCCAATTAGTATGCTCTTTTGATCATTTTAGTCTAATTTATATGGGTATTTCTCCAATTTCTTAAAAAAAACAATCACTATATAACAATTAAAATACCATTTAATCATAAAAACATAGTTACATAAAGGAAACACGCAAATACTTTAGTATTCACATGGACTTAAAAAAAATTACACTGTATTTGGCCATTTTGTGGCATAAAATTTTGAGCCATTATAAATGTGCAGTTATTGGATAAAGACACTTATCCAAATGTATTCACCAGACAACAGTACAGTGTGTCTTCTAAATCTGCTGAAGAGATTTGGAATCCATTTATTGGTAATGTGTACTGAGCACATTCTTCTGCATTGTTGGAAGAATACTTTGTTCTTTAATTTAATCGATTAATTTGCTAATATTTGTTGAGTGCTTTGAACAGCTGAGTGCTCTTACCAAAACAGCATGGGACAGACTTTTGTAGACTGCAGGTAAATACATCTTTTCAGAGATTTAAAGATTATCCAACAACTGAGAACTTAGTTGTCGGTAAGTACTAGAGAGAGTACAGGTACTTGACATAAAATATTTCTCCATGAGAATCATATATAAAAATTAGAAAACTATTATAAAACTCCGCTATTTTTTTTCTTCTACATGGTTTCCCTGGATTTTGTTTTACTGGTTAAATTTAGAAAAATATTGTATCTCGTGTTTTGAATAGATGACCTTACTCTGAATTCTTACAACCATACCTTTCTTGTGCAAGTGCAGAAAATGTAGAAAACCTGAGTGGCCTCTACAGGAATCAGAGTTAAGATTAGGATTTTGTAGGCTCAGACAGCCCTATGAAGAGGAAAACATTCTTAACATTTGAAAACTAAAACCAACACACACAGGGACTAACCAAAACTGCTGCTGGAACAAATTGGTGACTAGTCGCATGAAAAGACTCACTAACTACGGTGTCCATGCCTTTCACTCCTTACCCACCATGCATTACACTGCCCCAGGGCAGGCAGCTAAAAGCAAATGGGTCTGCAGATAAATCATTCCCTGACCTCCTCTCAGTCATTTCCATCACACAGTGAACGCCACTCTCAATGCTGTCAATATCATCTATGAAAGACTAACACCTCCCCACACACACACAAAGAGCAAACAACCCTACTGCTAGTAATAACGACACAATCAGGAGTTCCCCCAATGTGAATTACTTTAGGCCTTCGATAGAAACTAGCTTATTTTTATAAATGTCTGTTTATTTTTTCTATTCTAGTGAAAAATTTGAATTAGGCTTAATTGTCTTTGTATGCAGGATTTCCAGTATATGTTGTCTGAACGCTGCGTAAATCAATACCACCATTGTACTTAGCATCATCTTCTGCAGAAATGGCAACTCTTCTTGCTTCTAGAGAAACTGTTTCAAATAGTTACTTGACAGAATAGAATGACTTGCAGGTTTTCCAACACAGGCATAAAGTTCAAATCTCCCGGGAAAGGGTCAGAAGAGAGACACGTGGATTTACTTTGGCAGTGAATGATCTGGCATGCCAGCTTCCTAACTCCTGCTTTTTTGTGAAAGAAACACAGGTCAGAAGGAAGGAATGAGGCGCAAGGGCACGCTACTAAAGGCTCATTCTTTCCAAAAGTTTATTTCGCTCTTCACCTAGAATCCAGTAATTTTAATTTCAATTTTACTGGATATGTGAAAGCCTCCAAATCACTGTGGAAAAGCCCAGAACTCGTAAATATCAACTCTCCTCAGAACTGAAACTCGGGAGTTTGGGGTCTAGCATACATTTATCTTTAATTTCTACGGATTCACAGCTGCAAACTTTTTTTTTTTTCATTTACGTCTTGCCAAATCAAAAACTTAAAAAAGAAGGGAGGGAGAATATATTAAATTCAGGCCAAGTTCACTAACCTTAGTTAACTCAGGTTTACTTTGTTTCATGCTGAAACAGAGCTCACTCGCTCTAACCTTTCATTATAAAAGTTTTGGTTGAGCTTGCTCTGAATCTAGCAATTTGATTTAAAACATCAAATCCACATTAGATGCTGACAGAAAGGATCAAATGAAATTTAAGTCATATTGTTCACATTTTAGAGATATCCACAATATATTCCAGTAAACATTGAATAACTAATGTCACCACTTAACAGTAATTCTAACACTTATTTTATGCATCCTAGTTCACTACTCTTCACATGAAGAGTAGTCTAGCATGAAATTTCAAGGACGGGCATTTCATTCTCTGTCTTGGCATTCTATTTTTAAAGATCTTGAAGAGCAAGGGGACCTTTTCTGCCTTTCCTAGAAACTTTCAAGCTGAATTTGGACTACCAAACTAAAGCTGGATGGGGCTCTAGGCAACCTAATCTAGTTAAAAATGTCCCTGCTCACTGCAGGATGTTGGACCGGATGAACTTTAAAGGTCCCTTGCAGCCCAAAATGTTCTATGATACTATGATTTACACCACTGTATCATATTTTTTATATTTAGTTCCTTTATCAATTTACCAGGGAGTCAAAAAAACAAGAACAGCTCTTCTGCCAAGTCACAAATTCAGATTAAATTATATTTTATAGCTTGTTTTTTTTCACATAAATAATAAGCTAGAATTAATAAGATTTGGGAATATTTAACTGTACATTGCAGCATAATCCTGTAGATACAGACGTGATACGTGTTCTTCTGAAACCAGTAGTTTGTTTGGTTGTTTCATTTCTTGTGTTCCCTATTATTCTACTGAAATTAACACAGTCACTTGGAGCATAGGTCTGGGTTCCTCCTTCTCCACTCTTACTCCTCCTGGCAATTATTTACTGCTCTCTTTTTGATAGAAAATGAACTTATACTGAAGTGGGAATAGTGACCCAGAGAGTACAGTATTAGCCATGTTCCCACAAAACACAATGGCATAAGGTGTATAATGTTTGCATTAGCACAATACCTTCAAAAGTGTGTTCTACTCCATACCTCTTGGGGAAAACTGCTGATTGTATGTAACATTTAATCAAAGATCCAGTCTACTGCAATACAACAATTTCTCTTCAATATTCCACTTAGTAATTCAAAAATT
The DNA here is from genome assembly GCA_027560015.1 of Chloroceryle amazona. Taxonomy (NCBI): domain Eukaryota; kingdom Metazoa; phylum Chordata; class Aves; order Coraciiformes; family Cerylidae; genus Chloroceryle; species Chloroceryle amazona. The sequence continues at coordinate 57,949 of JANHFX010017019.1, read as the reverse complement.
ATTTTGAATGTCAACTGATGGTAATTTTTGTGCTGGCGAAAACTTGGTAAAAAATTTTTTTAAAGAAACAAATAATATTTAGTATGTTAATAACCTAGTACCTCTAAGGGATAGTTAGTTGGTCCTACATTAGAAAAATAAGCTTTAATTTCAGCCCTAGTCTTGATTGCAATTTGATTATAATTTACCACAATTTCCTAGTTTCCTTCATAATTTGTGGAGAAGAATTTCTCAATGGGCAGCACACAGCCCTGTTGTAATTCCAAGAAGAGTAGCCTAGTGAGAAATTTTCACATCCATTAAGATGTGGAAAGGAAAGCCAAGAACTTACACATGTAAATAAGAAAGGGGACAATCTGGGAGTTGCTTTCTATACTTCAGAATATATTATAATCAAGTCAGATTATACATCCAATTTCATGCAGTATCTCAATTTTTTTTTTAACCTGTGCAGTGTAAATGGCTTAAGATATTAAAAAGAAAAGTTCTGTCCACTTCTTTACACAAAACAATTACTGTTCATATACACAACCTCATACATGCCACTTCCCAGCATGGAAATAAAAGGCACGTTCATAATAAAGTTCTGTTATTAATGGGATTTGTTATTTTGTGCTATTAAGAAATGGATAACAAATATTATATCTAATATAAGAAGGTGGATATGTAGGATACATAAAAGTAATTTCAATATCTATCATTTTATTTGAAGGAGCTACACGTAAATGCATCTTTTTGGCAATGTATTAAGTTTTTTTTTTCTTTTTGATCATTAAAAAGGAGTTTTTAGTAATCTACAAGTCTGATATTTGGTGTGAAGAACATTCAGATGCTTGCTGCTGTGGCCCACATTTCTCCACTGCCTTACCCAACAGCATGTTCCTGTATTCATGTAATTTGTGCAGTTTACGTAACAAATTGTACTAATCATGGATTTTTGACTCACCTTACTATCTCACCTTTACCTTACAAGAAATTGAACCACTTTTTACAAACTTTCTTGGCAAGGAAAATTTAACTACTATGAATAAACATTGTCTTTTGCAGAAACTAATAAAAATAGTATTGAAAAAGAGAGACAGCCAGAAGGCAAGCAATTATGGTACCAGACACTGAATGAATCTCTCCAGTTAAACAAACGCTGCTCATTTGCTTTAATAGTTGACCTAATTCAAATGGAAAAATTAACAACTGGAAAGAAAGGAATAACCTAACATGCTTTGCAGCCTGAATTTCAAGTGTCCTTTCTACAGTGGGACATTCTGATGGGGACTTCAGAAACAGCAGAGCTTATCCCCAGAGCGTATAGTCAGCAGACTATGAAGTCTATGATGGGACAGGGCTTTGTGGAACAGGTTCTTGTCTGAAGAATCATTTCCAGCTAAGAAAGCCAGCCCAGGCACAGCAAAAACTTAAAGGTATGCAGTGCAGAGGTGCTCAAATCCGTTTATATGCTGATACTAGTTCCTTTATTTCACTTTTTTCACTTGCTCCAAGCCCTCAATGCTCAGAAAGGATTGTAGAACTAAATCAAGCCACCACTTTTCCCTGGAGGACCTTCAGCATACCCCTGCATCTGTAACTAAGGCAGGCTTGAAAGGAAACGGAGACCTGTGGGAGTTCTCCATAGTGATTTGTATTGCCATCACATATAAGGAACAAATAAACTTTAATCAGTCTCAGTCTGTATAGAGAGAATATTTGTGCATTAAAAATATAATTATTAATGTTCTTAATACTACAACAATCAAGTGTCTACACCTTAATTTGAGAACTCCTTGTTACTAAAAGCACAACAAAATACTACTTCACTCACTGAACAACTATGAAAGAATCATTACAGGCTGAACTCTTCCAATAAAGAAACTTGCCTGTATTCAATTAATTCTATTTATCAACAATGTTAGTTCCTTTATCAATTACAAGGAAATAAATGTCTGCAGTTTCATATTTCATTTCAATTTTTCACTATTATGTCCATCAATAACAGCAGGGAACAGTATTGGAAGTCCAGATAAATTCAACCAATATACAACACTGCTAGGGTAGAAATGCCACGAGACTACTGTCTGCTGATAAGGAAGATCTGCAAAGGTTTAAAAAAAAAAAAAAAACAACAAACCAAAATTAAAAAAAAAAAACAACAAAACAAACCAAAACACAACAACAGTGAGTTGTTAGTTTTGTTTGAGAATTCAAAGAGGACCAATGCAGTGTCAGAAACTTAGGAAAAGGCAAGTACAGGGTCTGCCTATAAAAGCTAGAATGGTGGAAATGATTAAAAACTATGGTGCTACAAACAATCAAGTTTCATTTGAATTTGCAGTAATAGCCAACAGGAAAGTATCAAAAACAATCATGTAAAAACACCTCAACTCCTCTTCTGGAAATGTAAAGGACCTTACAGAGAGAGGAAAAGCAAATACTAACTCTTTATTTAAAGCCATTTGACAACTTTTTTTTCATTATTTTTCCCTGGTAAATATGGAAAACAAAAATCTAAATAAAATTTATGAGATTAATGCTAATATTATGAGGAAACAGTAACCAAGCTGTAACTGAAATTTCTCCAAATGTGAAATATATATTAACAGGCTCTGTTGGGATGTGTTCTCTGTCCAATATTATTCATTAATTTCATTAACAACTGGATGATAGAATAGCAGGTTACATCAAGCACGAAAGGATAGAAAGCACATCAAAGGCAACAATTAAATTCAACATTATATTGACAAGGTCGAGAAAAGCCCTGTTAAGAAGATCCCATAAAATGGGAATGGAAATCTTCATCCACACAAATACAAGATAGGGAAAAAACAGTTAGGCTGAAGTTCTATGGTAAAAAAAAATGAATAATAGAATATATGGCAAGCTGAACATGCAATTAGCACATTAAACGAATGGTGCTGTCTGAAAGACTATTATTCCAAGACGAATGGTCAAACCAGAGTCAAGTAAGAAACATTCTTTTTGGCATCTGCTAAGAAAGAATATTTTCCTTTTTCTAAGGACAGAGAATATATTTTTAGGAATTTCTCCATATTTCTGTTCCAGCTCAGAGTCACTTAAGTTTCCTTTCTTCATACTTCTGTCAGAGATCACTATTACCGGCTATATCTTGAATACATAGTTTTATAAATGCTTCCTACTATACTATTAGAATAGTAAATTCATTCTTGAGATCTGCACAACAGGTTACCTCCCTTTTATCTTGGTAGTCACTCAACAAATTATGTCACCCATCAAAAAGTCCTTCATATTTCCTTGTTACATTTTTGTGAACAATGAGCTTAGTATTGAACGGAAAACAGAATTTGGAAAACAAGGACTCATTCACAGAGTATATGGAAGTAAAATCTCTCTCAACGCTTACATTCAACCTAAGACAATGACACTGAAACAGATTCCTAAAAGAAGATAAATTTGACAGTGAAGGTCAAATTAAATAAATTAATTTTTTAAAAATAATACAAACTATCACCACCAAACAAATTAACCATCTCACCAAGAAACAACCCATTTGAATCAGCTTCAGCTCTTGTGCTAAAACTTTCCCCTTAAA
>JANHFX010017019.1:0-54287 GCA_027560015.1 Chloroceryle amazona | reverse complement strand
CACCAAACAAATTAACCCCCCAAAAAAACCCACAAAAAACCCCAACTATCCACCTAAAATGCTGTTAATGACTGCATAAAGGAATTTCTTTTTGTATAATGCTTCTGTTTTTCCAAGAGTTTGCCCCAGCAAGGAAGCCTCATCTTTCTACTGTATATTAATAGCACACGCTTTCTCCACAGCTGGGTACAAAAATTATACACAGGCATTCAGCAGTGATAAAGGTATTTGAAAGCATAAAGTCTCAGCATGACAACTGCAGAAACAGGATGGGATGAAAAACTGAGGAGACAAGAACAAATGAAAAAAATCAATGCAAAACATGAGAGTGACAGGTACTGTGGGCTGCTGCACATCAGCCATGAAGAATTCCCTTTTCTCTGCTGTGTGTTACAGTACTCTGTCAGAGGAGCACCATGCTTGAACTACAGAAAAAGACATGAAAGCAAGAACCAGGAATTATGGTTAAACTAAATTGACAGCTGAGTTATTGGTTTATTGTTTTAAAATATAACATTTTATTGAAAAAAAACCCACAACATACTATTGAAAAACTGATTATAGTTGGCACATATGTATATCTTACCAGCTTCTGTAAGGAAGCAGAACTAAAGTGGTGCATGAAGTTCAAATGTGAGCTATTATGTATTTTGTTTTATCTAGAGATTCACAATGTACTTGCTGTAATATGCTGTTATAATTACAATTTTGGTTGCTGACAGATTCTCGAAGGCAAGAATTATATTTATACATTTCTGAAGGACTAATTAAAATGCCTGCAAAAAGGCTGAGAAGTCACCATGCTTCAATGCACTAGCTGTAGGTTAAGGCCTCTTCCAATAAAGCTCCAATGAATCCAAAGCAGAAGCTAAAATAACAACTCTTGGGCACTAGAGAGTTCATACTCATTAGCTTTTGCTGCTCATATTTTAACAACATTATATACCATGCCCTTTCTTTTTGCCCTCTCACTCTCCAATATTTGGTAGTATTTTTAAAGGTGGGACCTTGAAACTACCAGTGCTGTTGGTATTGCAGGCAGATATGCATTCTTAGAATGCAAGAAATGAATGCCCATTTTATAATTACTTTTGCTTTCTGTATGGATGAGTTCTAAATTTGGGAGAAAAAGCTTCTGATGATGAGGTAAAAGAAACCTGAATTGCATTTGATCATCTCAAAAATAACTGATAAGAAATCCTTCTTTTAGGCATTTATCATATTTCTTCACTTCAATCCTTTTTACCTCAATTAACAGAGTGATCTAATAGAACTCAGTGGGAAATGGACAGGGATATCATAGTTCTGGTAATTTAAAGGGAACGCATCTTATGACTTATTCAGCACCATATAAATACAACAGAAACACAATTAGTGTTCTTGAAGTGACTTATAGGATTAAAGCTGAACCTCTGACAGCTCCTTCATTTTATTTTATTTTTTCAGCATTTTTACCCATTCACCAATCTATGCTTAAAGAAACCTGAATTTGTTGTTACCGTCCAATTCACTGTTTAAATATACATACCACTGTATGGCACCAAAATGTATCCATAAGAAAAATGGCCACAAATAATCAAACAGGGGAAGACAAAGTAAACTCATCAATTTGTTTGAATACCCAGTTGGAGTGGGGTTGGGGGAGCCTTCCAAGCTCAGGCATCCTTTGATTCTCTGACCTGCAGAACATTTTGCAATTTTATAGTAGTATGCTTGATTATTAGGATTTAAATCAATATAACTGAATTCCATACCGTGTTTCAAAACTATCTGTTTCAGCTCCTGATCTGTTTTTATGAAGGACTTACCATAGGAAATTACACTAGCTGAAGACAACTAGAAAGTAAGGTATTTTCTAGACAACTAGGTATTAAGGTATTTTGGAGATAGAGTAAAATGTACTTTCAATCCTGCTTTTAAACACTGGTACATTTTAATAAATCACATTACTTTGCAGAAGACACAGGGAACACATAAAGCATTTATATTAAAGCTAGGTATAGTAATTACAGGTATCCTAACCATTAACAAGAATCCATTTTCAATGACATTTTCATAGGCAAGTTCTGTAGATTTAAAGCACACAGATGTTCTATAATGAGAATGATAAGCAACCATGGAGTAGAAGTTCTGTCAAAATGTTTCTCTGAGAAACTAGATCAGTATAAATTAAAATGTTTAAAATATTAGTTCTCTTCAGATTAACAAAGTAAGAAGTGTTCATGGAAAATATTTAATTTAGCTTATTTCACATTTGTACTTTATACTAATTTTCTTAAAGAAAAGCTAATATTGATCAATTTGTATTGACTAAGACATTAGTTTGCAGCCATATAAAACTCTTACATTAAATCTAAAATTATTTGTGTTATTAACCTGCAATATATCCTTTTTCCTCAAAAAGATACAACATTTTATATGCATTTAGATTATCAGTTTGCAAATGTTAGAATCTGTTAAGTATTGCTATTTTTTCATTAGAAGAATATTAATGACTGCTGTCACCCTCCATTTCTATGCAAATTAGAGTCATAGAAGTTGTAGACTGTGATGAGGTCACCTTCTCTTATCCGAGTTGAACAAGCCAAGTGACCTCAATCTGAACAGCTGATGTATGGGGCCTGTTGCAGGAGATAAGCGTCAAAATCTGTTCCAAGTACCTTCACTTTATATAAAACATTGAATATAGCATTAAAAGAACAAATATGGATAACAACCCCTTAGGACGAACACAAGAAGCCAACTATTAGTTTTGGAAAACATCTTCAGAATTGGAATAGCACAAGAACTGGGAAGAAACAGATGCTCTGTCTTCATAGGTTTATGATAAAAAAAAAAAAACAAATTAGTAGCCATGGTTTACATATCTTCAGTTTAAAAAAGTAAAGAAAAAAAAGCCAAATTATTTACCAGTTTCCTAGGATTTACAAGTCAGAGTTGTACATGTAAAGAGATAAGAATAAAATGATGCATTGGGAGCTTTTTTAAAAAAAAAATACTAGTAAGACGTCATCAGATTGGTAGAAAAATGTCTCAATCTCTGCAAGGGGTTTGCCCAATACCATAGTACCCTGCTCTAATATCGTGTACACACGATACTAAACCAATTAAATACTAACAAGATGTAATTAATACATTCAGGAACCAGGCTCAGTCTTTGATGGATTAATCTGTGTAATTATTTCTGCACATTTCTTCAGGGCTTGTGGGGAGGGGAAAGAAGTACAGCAAGGTGGTCAAAACAACAGTGCAAGAATAGAATGTGTTAGGCATTTACTCTTTTTCTGGCCAAAACTTCAAACTTTTCATGTTACAAAATATCAATAGCAGAAGCTATTCTGTATGGAAACATTTTAAATTGCACATGTATTGACAAGTGAGAAGAGAAATTGGAAAGATTATCTTGTGTTGAGAGCATCAAGACAGATTTTTGTGATAAACTACTATAGTCTCTGAATGTAAACAATGGGAACATCTAAATATAAGTCTAGTAAATAAAACTGAATCTTATTAAACCCTTTAACATCTCTGAGACAAATCATTAAAGTTTATTTTAAAATAAAAGTCTTGAACATACCTCTAGAAAACACTAGTTTTCTAGAGGTATGTCTGAATTAAGTAACTTCCCCACAGATTGTTGTCCTGCAAAAATCTGCACAGTCAGAAATAATAAATGGTAAAAAGGATTTCATGCATTTCATACATTATGAAATAAAAGTAATTTCCTTTTCCATTTATTTATTGTTAATGAAAAACATATAGCTGTATTTGAAAGTGCGCCTTTGTTAAATCAATTACATCCCTCTTCACTCGCACACCACTTGAGCAATACAGGAAGATAAAGCACATCTCCGAGTACAATACTGACTTATTTAGTGAACACACCAAAGAGCCAACTGTATTATCTCACAGCTCTAACCAGTGCAGACCAACTGAATGGCACTTACACCACCCTCAAATATTGGGGGGGTGGGGGTGTGTGTGTAATACAAAAAAAAGGCAGTTTACTAAGTTTACTATAGCAGCTTCATTATTACCCATTTCATTTGTTTAAGCAATACAATCACTTCTTCAATCTGGTCGAGTGTTCAAGGCAATTTTGAAATCACCTTTATACCTGAGCAGAAGGATGTATATTGCTATTTTCCCCCACACGAACCTGACAATGCGATGGCCACAAATTACCACAACACCACCATAACAGAAGAGCAGAAAGAGATAAATATTACTTCTGCACACATGATCTCGTGCTTCATTTTTCTTTATTTAAGACCTTAGCTACAGAAATGGATGCAGTTTTCAATTTGACCCTTCTCTTCCTCTTCCTAATCCTATTTAAAATATTTATGATTTCAGAGATTCAGAATGACTACAGCATCCTTCAGTGGTCAGTGACCCCAAAGCTGTCATGAAGCGGAACCAGCACAGATGTAAAGTACAGGTACTTCAAAGGCACCTCCTTGGATCGGTCTCCCCTAAATACAACTGTAACTCTCCATCATCATTTACCAATAAAGGTCAGTACTTGCAAAGGATGACTTGCTTTCTTCATATATAAAAACAATTAATTCATGGGGAAAAAAAAAAAAGGCAAAAAAACCCCCAAAACAACAACAAAAAAGCAACAAAAGAGTAAAGTGCCAGCACTGTATTTGAACTCATAGTGCATAGTGCAGGGATTGTGCAGAGGACAGGAGAAGGAGAGAAAGAGTATGAGTGTATACACATGAAAATTTCAGGTTTAACCACTATGCATTTTTTAACAGTAAACATGTCTGACTTTACTGAAACCATGTAATGTCTATCATACACAAAATAAGATTTTCTAAAGGTAGCCAATATTATAATACCTTAATCTCAGAATCATAGAATTGTTTTGGTTGGGAGACACCTTTAAGATCATTGATTCCAACCATTAACCCAGCCCCACCAGGTCACCACTAAACCATGTCCCTAAACTTCACATCTACACATCTCTTAATTATCTCCAGGTATGGTGAATCCACTACTTCCTGGGCAGACTGTTCCAGGGCTGTACAACTCTCTCCAACCTAAACCTCCACTGGCATGGCTTGAGATCATTTCCTCTTGTCCTATCGACTGTTACTTGAGAGGACAGACTGATCCTCACCTCCTCTCAGGTAGTTGTAGGGAGTGATAGGGTCTTTCCTAAGCCTCCTTTTCTCCAGGCTAAACAACCCCAGTTTCCCCAGTCACTCTTCATGAGACATGCCAATGTCCTTCTTGTAGTGAGGGGCCTAAAACCGAACACAGTACTCAAGGTGTGGCCTCATCCATGCTGAGTACAGGATGACGATCACTTCCCTAGTCCAGCTGGCTGTTCTGATACAGGCCAGGATGCCACTGGCCTTCTTGGCCATCTGGACACACTGCCGGCTCACGTTCAGCCAGCTGTTGACCAACGTCCCCAGGTCCTTTTCTGCCAGGCAGCTTTCCAGCCACTCTTCCCCAAGCCTGTAGCCTTGCATGGGGTTGTTACGGCTCAAGCACAGGACCAGTCTGCCATTCAGCCTTGTTAAGCCCTGGCCCGTCAATCCAGCCTATCCTGATCCCTCTGGAGAGGAACCAAGTTGAAACTGATCCCTCTGGAGTTGAAACCAAGAAAGTGGAAAATGGGGGCATAGAAATGATGCATTAATGTTGTTCTGTTAAAAAAAATAATTAAATGTTTTAAAAATCAAGGCTTCCCTGAAGAAGGGCAGTATGCATAGCATGGATGACAACCTTTTCTGATTCTATATGTTGCACATCAGAACTTGCACACAACTGTGAAAACACAAAACATACACTGCAAGCCCAAAAGAGACAGAAAAATGGGAAATTCCAGAAGGCGGTAGCCAGGAATGGTTTTCCAGATACCTCCCTCTCTACAGCATGAGACAGAATACACAGACAAGCCCGAGTCAACATGCCAAATAGTTGGCTTCAGGAAGCCCTTCTGGCTCTCCTCCCTCAGGCTGGGATTCATGGACAAGAGACAGTCCTACACCAGACCTCCTGCTGGTGACATGACAATGACCCAGCAGACTCCTCCCTTAACGTTTCTGTGAGTTGTAGATCCATGCAATCATAAACTAAAATAATCTTTTCTGACATGCCCTTCCAATTATCAGTTTTCCAAGATTAAGAGGAAGCAAACTCATTAATCTAACTGAACAAGAACTGGCAGTTAAGCATCTCAATAAAGTCACTGCAGATGGAAATGGGATTACTACACAGTCACTTTTCCAGATTTTAAATTAGTGGCAACTGCTCACAAAAGAAACCTGAGGAGAAACACCTGGAAATTAGAATTCCTACTCTATGCTAAGTCCTGAAATTTAAAAACAAATTTCATAAAAGGTTTGCAAATTAGATTCTTCCTTTCTTTAAATTAATTACTTCATTATGTTACTAATTTTATGAAAGTACAGTGAGAACAAAAAGTTATTTTTTAATTACTTCCGAACTGAATGCATCTTCCTTCACCCATACCAAACTATTAAACCCTCTTTCTAGTTTTCTATTAAAACAGTAAAACACCTATTTTGATCCTAGTGAAATAGATTATGTTTTCAGGAAGAACACTCAAATTCAGTGAAGGATTGAAACCTCATCTTTCAGGACAGGCCATACAGATGACCCAGTTGGAAATTATTACAGCAAAAAGAGATAAAGCTGGCAAAAAGAGACAGTCTTTTTCTAGAAATCCAAGCATGATGTACTTGGAGCGTGGTACCGGAGCTCATTATTGCTGTAATTTATAGGTTAAAAATGAAATACACCTCTGATTTATGTACAGCAAATTTAAAATAACAGCATTTGCTATAACCAGTTCTTCTGTTTATAATCAATAGGATGAATATCCAACTCAATGATACATACTACATTTTTGACACATGTAAAATTTCATTATCAGAGGATGCCTATTTATATTTGAATGAGCTTGCATTGCACACAACAGATTTGACACACGACAGCATACCTTATGAAAACAGAAGGTGAAAAGGATATTTTTTAGCTGCTTAGTGCTACTGCATTAGATGGACATGTTTGAGGACCTTCTCTGAGGGAGTTTCTAAAAGCTTGTGAAAGGGGATTACCAAACCGTTCTTTCCAATTTATGTGAAAAACAGTTGTGCACTGATATCCATCAGTATTGTAAACTCTGACTCCACACATACAATGCCAATTCATGATTGAAAGCAACACAGAGAACTACTTTAATCAACCAATAATCACTCAAAATTACCTCCAGGAAAATCCCTGTAGCTTCAGTATTTAGATTAAGTGTCAAGGCTCAGTCTGAACTTACAAAGGCACCAGCTTCTCTTACTACAAATCTCTGTTGACAAGAGTTAATGTACCTGGCAGCTCCTCAGCAGATGGCAGGTTTAGGCACAGAATCCTGATGACACTGGAGCTTTGTGCCACCAACAGAAGTCATTAAGGTGAAAGAACTTTGAAATGAGGCACGTCTGTAAATTATTATAAGAAAAATCACTCTTAGGATAACATGTCTTAGCTCAAGAATGAATGTACTTGAAGGATGCTTGATAAAGCTCCTTTTATTCGTTTTTGACATATTTGGAACGCATTGTAGAGCATTATTCACCATGCGCTAGATAATTTTTTCCAAATTTTTATACACATGTTAACTCCAAATACACACTGTGAAGCAAGAAGCTTTGTATTGTTTTTGACCAGGTCGCAGCCAGACTGAATAACAGGCTGATTAGCAAAACATTTTATTAGGTGAGTAAACTTTGACTTCAAGTGCATACACATAAACATGCAGTATCTATGAATATTAAAAAAATAAATAAAACCCAAAAAACAGAACAATGAAGAATGCCTAGTTTCAAACAGGAAACCGAAACATTTCTTTGACAGCTGACCTGCAGAGAAGCCTGTGGAGATGCCACCTTGAAGACCAGCCTGAATACTGCAGAGTGTAGGGCTAAACTATATAATTGATGCCAAATTTGTGAGTATCCACTGCAACAATCCACTTACTGACACTCGCTGACTGCCTGACAATCCTGCCCTCTGCTACTGGCTAAAAGATTTGCTAATAATAGCACTAAAGGATTTTTGTCTTTTAGGGCCTTCCCTTAAAAGAACATTCTTATTACAGAGCCACCTTGTGTCCTTTTCCAATTAGAAGGATGTTTGTTTATGAGATAAAGCAAAGCTTCAGAGAGTGCAAATACACCAGGTTTCTTGCATTTAATGCATTTTTGGTTTTACTTCAGCTAAGTAAAAAAAAAAAAAAATATTCCACTTACAAACAAAAGAAGCTGCTGTTCCTACAGCCATTCATTTTGTGCTGATTATATTCTATTTCCAAAAAGTTCACATTGTTCCGAGGAAAAGTTTTCGATATGCCAATACCTATCTTTGCAAATCTGCAGTTCTCTCTCGAGCAAGCTAAGTATAGACTCATACTGTTATTTCCAAGATTTTGTAGTAACACTGTCTGAAAAGATTTCTGATACTGCTTTTCTAAAGAAAAGATTCATACCCTCCTGCCAGTATAGATAATCTGGCGTAGCTGTTCATTTAGACTCAACTAAATTAACTCTGCAGCATTTGCATGTTGTGTCAATTGATCTCACCTAGGAAAATACTGTCCCAGTGCCAACTGAAAACAACTTACTGGAATATGCTGCAACAGCCTAGCACTGTGGAACTGCAGAATATTTGTAGCAGATACTTTGTAATTATATAAAGGTGAACTATACAAATCAAAACATGCCATGGGGTTATAAAAAAGAAAAAAAAAAAAGCTACAAAATTGGTTCATTCTGCTTGCTTTGCACTGAAGATCTTATGAGTGGCCCTCCCTTACCCAGGACTCCCGAACAATTTCAGTCCCTGACACTGTCTCCATTCAGGTTAAAATAACCTTTGAGGAAAGAGAGAGATTACAGACTGAAGGATATTGTTTTTTCACCATATTTTTTTCACTGACATTAAAATACTGATGAGGAAATTACAACACAATTACAACCTTAGCAAAATCCACATTTGTATATGAGAAAGGCATCAGTCTAACAGATAAACAACTTTCAGTGTTTAACAAGACACAAGTGTTCACAGAGGGTAACAGAAAATAGTGCCCCTCACATAAGAAAAGTGACAAGTTATTATAGCTGCGGGAATCATTATTCTGAATTTCCTGACTTCATGTGTATAAATTTCAGCAATAATGTCACATTAATGTAGTTATTTGCATTTAACATACTCATGTTTATTAAAAAAATAAAAATAAATGTCACCACAATGACAAACCATTCTCCAGGATACACACTGGATAAGTAAATGTCAAGCAGCAGGAGAAATTTCTTACACAATATCACAGATGTGCTCTATAAGAGAGGGAAGTAATTTTTTTTTTTTCTTGCTTTCTACCATGCAAAAAAGCCTCTTGCAAAGGAAAAGGTTGGTCCTTTATATAGTAAAGCTGATTCCTGTGTGCATAGTTCAAGACACTCTTGGGAGTCTATAAATAACTAAAATGCAAAAGCAGGACTCACTGACAAATTTTCATCTTAAAATATAATGAAATACTGTTCTTTTTCTTTTAAATGTGCAGTCATGATTTAGATAAACTATTAAAATAAATCATGCAAGGATCCTAATGCTTTTCACAGACAAAGTACACAATGACTTCCAGTCCTTTTATTATCACTAGAAGTGACTGGGAGATTGTGTCTTTTGCACAATCTACTGGGCTGCCCACCCGATCAATAGTCCTTGCATTAGACCTCTGCAAAGAGGTCAGTTTCAATGCCATGAACTGTGTTGCTCATACCTGAGCATTTGCAGCAGTGCCAGAATGGTTTTCTGTGTATCTCTCTTAAGAAAACATCCATGAAAACTTTAGGATTTCCTTGCTACATGCCTGTATGATTTTGCTGGGGGAAACTGAAAGACAAGGCTTTCTTTTTTCCCCAGTAACGTTGTTAAGCACTACTAAAGAGATTTCTTTAGTATATAAAGTGACAGAGCATGCCACAAAAACAAACAAACAAACAAAGACACTATTAAACTCTTCCACCAACATAAAAGCAGGATAGGTGGAACCACTCATTCTCAGAAAACATATTCTTTGAAATGTATTTGCTATGTACCAACAAAATTATCATTTTTACAATATATATGTACATAAAAATAAACCATAAAGCCCTAAAACAAATGTCAGAAAATGCAAAACAGATTTGGGCATATTTTCATATGTATAGAAAGAATTTTATTTTATTCTGCTACAATTGCAGAATTTGAGAAAACAGCTTCCTATCCTATCATACTAATTTAAACTGAAGTGCACTGAGTAACACTTGGTTGTGATGGAGTTATTTTTAGGTATCTTTAGATATGCATACACACAAACACTTCACAAAGAATTGGTTTAAAATAAAACATATGGAAAAATAACTTCATTCTATCTGTTCAACTGGTGGCAAACCACAAAAGTATAAGAAATAACACAAATCTATCCAGCATGTTGATTTGAGGCACGGAAGTTTCAAAACAGCGCAGGTATCTAGTATGTACACCTAGAGTATTCTCTCTGTCTCCAACACTGTGGATTTCAAAGACAGAAGTGCTGGAGGTTTCTTTGGCCTATTTTTTTGTTTGCTTCATTGTTTGGGTGTTTTGTGAGGGGCTTTATTAAAAGAGTGCTTCATGGAATTCTTTGCTTTGAAACTCTCCAGTCATACCTTAAGCCCATGTCAATTTTTATTATCTACAGCTTCCTGCAGCAAGGAGTTTATGAACTGAACTGTAGTTCTTTTTGTTTGCTTTAAGCCAGCTCTTGCTAGTTTCATTTATTTTCTTAGATGAGACAGTGAACATTTCTTCCCTGTTCATCTTCTCAATGCCATTTACTATTTTATAGTGTACTAAAATAAGCTCCCTCTTTTTTTTTTTTTTTTTGAATAAAGAGTCCAAGTCAATTTTGTCCCTCCTTGCGCAGGAGTCATTGCATAACCTTGATAATACTCACTGCCCTTCTTAGAATCTATCCCCTTTCTACTACGTTTTTCAGAGATGCAGCCCAAAATTGTCCTGGATACTGAACATATAGGCACACTGTGGAATTATTCAGTGTCAAAATGAAGTTCTGTTCTGTCTTCTACTTCCTAAGGCATTCAGCTACAAAAGGGCAAGGTACTTTGTGGCTCTAGAGAACACCACAAGAACGTACCTTCATAGTTCTGGAGGAAGATACTAAAATATGATAGCTGATTAATTGTCACTTTCTTATGGAGTAACAGAGGTCAAATATTTCATTTTATCATTCATATGAATAATCTTGAATAATTTTATTATGATATTTACTATCAATGCTACATACTACATGATCATACTTTCACATAGGCACAGGCAAGAAAAGAGCAGATATACATCTGAAAGTGACAGAATTTTCACAGAATCACAGAAAGGTAGGAGTTGGAAAGGACCTCCGGAGATCATATAGTCCAACTTCCTGCTAAAGCAGGTTCACCTAGATCAGATTACACAACACGTCCGGGAAGGTTCTCAAAGTCTCCAGAGAAAGAGACTCCATAGCCTCTCTGGGCAGGCTGTTCCAGTGCTTCATCACCCTCAAAGCAACGAAGTTTTTGCTGATGGTTAGGCAGAACTTCCTGTGTTCCAGTTTCTATCCATTGCCCCTTGTCCTATCACTGGGCACTGAAAAAATCAATCCACCTACATACAGATCCTAGCTCTGTGTAGTATGCCATGCAGCAAAATTTAAGAGATGGTACTCTCTAGTCAGAGAAGGCAACTGGTCACCAGTTAGTAAAATATAGCCACTACCCCTGCTACAGCCTGTGAGAAATGATGACATCGTCTGTACCTCT
Source organism: Chloroceryle amazona (assembly GCA_027560015.1). Taxonomy (NCBI): domain Eukaryota; kingdom Metazoa; phylum Chordata; class Aves; order Coraciiformes; family Cerylidae; genus Chloroceryle; species Chloroceryle amazona. The sequence continues at coordinate 42,411 of JANHFX010017019.1, read as the reverse complement.
AGAGGCAGGTGTTGGCTGATGGGTGCTGAAGGATCACCAATACTACTGAAAGCAAAAGCTTGAAGGAAGGCCACTATACAGAAGTTTTGTTGTTTTTTTGTTGCTGCTTTGTTTGGGTTTTTTGATAGCTCCTTGTCTTTTAGCAGTGCCTCTTCTGAGGGACCTGGACAGGCTGGATTGATGGGCTGAGGCCCATCACATGGGCTTCAAGAAGGCCAAGTGCTGAGTCCTGCAGGCTTGGGGAAGAGTTGCTGGAAAGCTGCTCAGCAGAAAGAGACCTGGGGATGTTGATCAAGAGACAGGTGAACCTGAGCCAGTAGTGTGCCCAGGTGTGCCAAGAAGGCCAACAGGATCCTGGCCTGCATCAGGAATAGTGTGGCCAGCAGGACTAAAGAAGTTTTTCTCCCACTGTTCTCAGCACTGGTGAGGCTGCACCTTGAGTACTGTGTTCAGCTTTGGGCGCTACAGTATAAGAAAGACGTTGAGGTGCTGGCGCAGTTTCAGAGAAGGTGAAACAAAACTGGTGAAGGGTCTTGAGTCTAAAGTCTTAAGAGAAGCAGCTGAGGGAGCTGGGCTTGTTTAGTTTGGAGAAAATGAGGCTGTGAGACCTCATCACTCTTTACAACTACCTGAAAGGAAGCTGTAGAGAGGTCACACAAGTCACAAAGGAAAGGATGAGAGGAAATGGTAACAACTTTACACCAGGGAAGGTTTAGGTTAGACATTAGGAAAAACTTCTATACTGAAAGGGTATACTGAAAGATTGCCCAGAGACGTGGTTGAATGGCCATCCCTGGATGTATTTAAAAGCCATCTAGATATAGTGCCTAAGGATATGGTATAGTAGTGGCCCTGGTAGAGTTAGATAACAGTTGGACTGAGGATCTTAATGGTCTTTTCCAACCATAACAATTCTGTGATTCTATGGATAAAATTAATAACTATATTTACCACTGGGTCTATTTTCAGAATTCGATTTCTCAGGTTAGTTGATGTCATTCAAAATCTCAGTAATTTATCTCCTTCCACTTCCTTAGAGGGGTTTAGTACCTTTAGTGTAAGTCATCATTAATGCTATAGCACTATTCACTACATGTTGAAATTTAATACACTTTGTTTGATCTAATTATGAAGTCATGCAGAAAAGCATGTAATTGATTAGAATCAACATACTTCACCATAAATAATGTACTTGAGATGCATACCTTAGCAACAGTGAAACAGATATCAGGCTCTTCCCAGATTTTCCCTACATGGCTGCTTTGTACCCAGGAAGTGAAGAACAGCTTCCAGGTCTTCACTCCCTGTTGAGGGTTACAATCTGAGGATAATCTAGCTCCTTTATTCCCCTAGTGCAACTCTTGAAAAGTAAGTCAATCCCAGGCTAGCCAATTAAAAGAGCTTCAATTGCCACAATGATACAAGTGCCTGAACTGTGCTGTGCTTCCACTTTCCTCCATATTACAATAAAAAGCTATCTCTTTTGAGAAACCCCCAGGAGCTTTCTGAGGTCTGACTGCTTACCAGTGCACCATCTTAAGGATGGATGCAGCTGAATACAATAGTATGTATTTTAATAGCAAATGGTAATAATCTAATTACTGTGAATCACAGTTCAGGGATAGATCCAAACTATGGTTGAAACTACCATCTCCCTCATATGCCCTTGTCTCAGAACGAGGCACTCCAAATTAATATTTTAAAATATTATTTATATTATTTAAAAACAAAACATTCAGCCTGGCAACCTTTAGAAGCTGATTTGAACTCACTTGCCGCTATAAACAGAATGAACAGTTCAGCTTGTTAAAAATTAGCAAATGCACATTAAAAGCACTTCTCCCCAATATAAAATCTCCTATGAATGAAACTCATTTAAAAGGCATAACACAAAATCACAGAGACATTATTCCACATGTAAATTTGAAGCATCACCAATAAAAACAATGGTTATCCAAGGAAGCATTTATAATTACTGTCATTCTTCTTCCTTTCTGTTTTACATTAGATTGCCTCAGAAAGATAAAAGCATCCTCATCACCTCTCCTAAAGGAAAATGGAGTAATCAATGCTGGCACCCAGAACAAAAAAGGTTCCTTTAAAAAAAAAAGGTCATTTACAGTACAACTAAGCAGTGTACAAAACATTCCCATGCACCTGGCTTCAAATTCAAGAGCTATCCACTCAGTCACAATGGGCAAACAGGCTGCAGGTGAGGAAGAAGATGGTGGGACTTACGGACAAATCCTGAGTTGACATGGTGTAGCCTACATAATGCTACCATAAAGGTGGTGTTAATTCATGTCAGAAAAGTCACAAGCAGTCTGATTCTTGTTTAAATAGAAGTGACTTAATTTGGAGAGAAATTATCACTAGCAGCTGCTTCAGGGACAAATTCCTGCAGCTTTAGACCAGTCTGGATAATAAACTCCCAGACTTTCAGGCAGATCTGTCAAGATGCACTTTACAAATCAATAAGAGTCCCCACTACCTATCTATTAGTCTAAGAGGAACTATCTGAACAGGCAGCATCCTGCCTCTCCTATGCCAGCCTGTGAACACCGGTAGTCACTGAAACCTGAAGTATCAGGCATTTCTGGCAGATTTTTCCATGTATATCTTTCTTAAGTGACGAACCATTTCAGGGTTTTGTTTTGTTCCTTCTCTCTACAAAAACATGATTAGTCCTCCTGTTAAGCTACAGTCAATGTGATGAGGAGGGCTACAGGCAACTGCAGCACCTTCAGCAGCTCTCAGACCTGCTCAGACAGTGCATATTCCCACTCGGAGTACCAGTAACTGCTGGATATGCCTACATCAGACAAACTAGGCTCTCTGACACAGGAGCCCTGGATTTAACTTCTTAGCTGCCCTCAGAGGACTAAGATCTTCAGCTCCAGCTAACCCAAGGACTGTGTTTCCTATCTTTTTCAATCCATATGTTTAAACAAGTCATGCCAGGTTTATTTCAATGCTACTTTTGGTTGGTTGATTTTCCTCTTTTTTTTGACTGAAAATGAAACACAAAGGAAAAATTACTACACAGCAAAACATAACAAGGATTTAACAGAATTACAAAATGGATGAGGTTGGAACGGACCTCTGGAGATCATCTCTTCCAAACTTCCTTCTTAAGCAGGGTCACATACAGTTGGTTGCCCAGGACCATATCCAGATGGCTTCTGAATAATTCCAAGGGTGGAGACTCCATAATCTGCCTTGGCAACCTGTGCCAGTGCTGGTCACCCTCATTACAAAAAAGCATTTCCTGACGTTCAAAGGGATTCTCCTGAGCTTCAGTTTGTGCCCACTACCTCTTGTCCTGCTACTGGGTACCACTGGAAAGAACCTGGCTCCAACTTCATTATACCCTTAAGGTATTTGCACACATTTGTAAGAAGCCTTCTCTTCTCCAGACTGAACAGTTCCATCTGTTTCAGCCTTCCCTCGTAGGAGAGATGCTTATCAGGTACTGAAACACCCTATTTCCATGAAAAGTGCCCCCCAAAAAGTGACCTTGTACTATCCTGTTTAATACATACTATGGCATCAATGTTTGACAATGCGGGACTGTGATACTGGGACAGCATGAGAAACTCTGTAATTCTGGTGCACACCAGTGACAGCTTGGAGGACCCGAACCACAGAAATGTAAAGATAAAATGAAACAGAGCAATATAGTGTAGATCAGAAAGAGCACTTTCCACCAAGGGAGTTAGTTAAAGGTAAATGTTACTCCTCACTCGTCAGTACAATAATTTTCAGGACTTGCTGGAGTTGCACTGCATTCAGCTCTCCAGCATGTTTCCAGTGGATAAGGTGACTGGAAACCTCTCAATAGCCCAGCAAGGGACAGGTGAGGAGGGAGGATGCCCAGTAGGGTCACGTCTCTCACAGCCCCTAATTGCCTCCCCTAGTCACATCCAGCTCACTCAGCAGCACACAGATTCAAAGACCACAGCTAAGCACAAAGAGCATGGCTCACATCACCACTTAGGAATGAACCTTTCTTGTATTTTAACCTTCAATTCAACACCACCAATACTTCATTGTAAAGCTATGTAAAAACTGATCCCCAAAGATCTGTAATTAATTGATTGTTTGTTTTTTTTTTTTTAATTCACTGAATGAAAAGAGGGGGAATTTCAAACAACCTTCACTGTTTATGTTCAATTATTTGAACATTTATAAAAAACCCACAGGACTTCCACAGCTAAGGACTCGGGAAAGTGTTTTCGTATTCATACATTCATTTTCACATAAAAAGGTAATATCTTTGATGGAATTTTGTTAAATATTGCATGCAGGAGTCCTTCATGTTTAAAACCAGTAACTTATGTAGGCTTCATTTTTATTTAAAGGCTTCTGACAATGTTAACAGTTGAAATAATGTAAACAGACTATCCTGTTGGAGGCATTTTCCTTTCCATGTTCCCATATACCCTCTAAGAAAGATACTCAACAAGGGACAAGTCACATGTAAATTTATTTTGCAGTTTGAGATTGTGCTAAATAATTACTAACAAAAATGTATTATTTGGCTCTGGGCTACCTCACTGCATTAGAATTAAATGGCAACTATTTACTCTTTCAGTGGTGGCAAAGTGGTGGAAAGAACCACTGGGCTGATGTCAGCATCATTTTGAATGCAAATTATCACAGTCTCTCTTTAAAAGGAGCAGGCAGATGTATTTACATCATAGTGGAAGTCTCACATTTCTTTGAGCATAACACCAAAGGCATTATCTTTCTTATTCGAGAAGACTAGGCCAACATTAGTGTTATTAAAAGTTATCCCTTTATTAAGAAGGCTGCTATGACACTCCCATTTCTATGGGAAAATTCATGATCATATACTACCTAAGCACCAGTAGGCAACTGTGCATATTGATTGTGAGGGAAATGACAGAAAACAGCATATTCTTTTGATTGCTTGCCAGAGAGCCATGTGACAGATGCCCAGATCTAGTGGTAAGGGTTTTGGGGTTTTTAATTCCCCCCCTGCCCCAAGATACCAATAAAAGAGAAATAAGAAACTGCAAAAGTCCGAATCCCAGCTGTTATGCTCTTTGGAAAGATACCAGAATCATGGGCACCCTACACTTGTATTGACAGGCAGAATAGGCTGAAGAAATACGAGGACTGACCCACAGGATTGTTTGTTTTTCACAGTTGGGGACAAAGCAGTTAAAAGGTACAGGATATGCCACACTGCAGGCACTACTGACTCACGCTGGGAACATCCTCTTCCTGTCTTTCCTTCCAAGGAGAAAGTACCTGCAGCCTCAGCCATTTGGGCAGAATCTTTCCCATAATATCATACTCCATCTGTGAGTATTAATTCCACAATATGGCCATAAATTAGTAGCTTCTAAATCTAATTGAGCATATATAGAGACAAACATTCTCCTGTCTCTGTCTTAACTGATGCTATCCTCTTTTTTCCATCTCTATTAATGTCAGTATTTAAGATGGAAATATTGTAGCAATGCATTCAAAACACACTGCAAACTAAATATTCATGAAGTCAAACAAATACTTCCACAGGAATACGCTCCTATGGATTCACAGTGAAGGGGGAGGTTGCTTTCAGTGCTTGGCAATATACTTTTTCTGCAAGCAAACCACTGCTCAGCCAGCCCTCGATGCAGTCACAGTCTCTCTTCCCTTTTCTTCTTATGCTTGTCTTAAGACAGACTGATACCAAAAGCCCTTTGGCATAACTCTGTGATAAAAACAAATCAGCTAAACTTGGCTGTAACATAAGAGTGTAATCCTTGGACACTGAAGTTGGATATTGTCCTTCGACATTGCCAATTCAATGAACATGGAAGCAAAAAAAAAAAAAATAAATCCAAGTTCATGAACCTGACGGCCATCTTAGCAAAGTCTTCCTCAGTTACAGAGCAGAACAAGATCAGGTTCCTTTTCGAACTTTCATTTTTGTTTCATATGGTTCATGTTCATTTTGTCCTGCCTTTCTACCTATATCCTCTTCAAGTCAAGAGGGTCATCTGACTCAGATGAGGATGAAACAGAATGAAATACAAACTCTCCCATACTGTGCACATCTCAGTTCAAGGTAAAATTTAGACTCACTCTTCTATCTAGACACATAACATCAGAAGATGGGGAAAAAGTGAGAGCTGTTCAATGACTATCAAATACTAAAATGTATCCTTGTATCCTGCATTCCCATTCCTTATAGAAGTCCTGCAAACAGTAGAATATTTAACTTGAACTATTTCAGGCAGAGGCAGCTGAAGACCACCATACTTCAGAATTAAAGTTCCTATATTTAAAAATTTTAAAAGCCAAATTCATGATGGCTTTTAGAATTCGGCACACACACATACACAAAAAACAAACAAACAAACAAACAAACAAACAAAAACAAACCAGTAATCAGAATATTTATCATTCAGCTCCCAGGCCTTTTATGATTTTGATAAATACATGGTCGGCATGTGTTAATTTTTAGTCAAATACAGATTAAAACCACATATTTTCCTACTGCTGATATTGAATCTACTTGAAGCAGATAGGGATACATCCATTCCTCTACTCATTATATAAAGACAAAGAAAGGAAACATATTCACAGGGCTACACAGCACTGCCATCCCAATTCTGCCTTCAGCCTCCACCTACAAACGTCCTATTCATATTTGGACCAATACCCAGCCAGTTAGCACTGCAAACACTGCCAGGCAAAGGACAAATGAAGAGATGAAGCCATCGAAGAGCTGAAGGCAAATTCTTTAAGTGGAAATTAAATATTGATTAAATAATAATTAAAATCTATTTTATGGTTTTATAGTTGAACCAAATAGCAATTAATGTAATAAAGTCCATTAAATTCTCTGTTTAAACAAGTTCTCTGACAAAGGCCCACAGTTTGGACTCTTATCTCCTCAGCAGATGGCTCAGCTGGCTTTGGTTTCATTGATGTATACAACATTATAAATAGGAAGCATATAGACAGCATAGCTTACTCCCTAATTTATTTCCTATCTGGATTTAAACACAGCAATCACAGCCTCCAGAGATATCTCTACAGATCTGCAACACACAGAAAGCATTACTAATTAATAAAGCTGCATATAAGCAGCTAACTCTAAATTTTAATATGTTTACAAGGGCTCAACTGCATCTCCTCATGTCAACTGTTTTAACAGAGTCCAGGCTCAGTAATGCACCTTGAGCAGCAGCAAATGAGCAAACACAAATGAAACGATTTATGTACAATGCAAGCAGGGGCAAAGCACTGTCCACTGTTCATCAGGAAAAAGACAAACATCCAGACAAAAACCAAACAAGGAAGCAAGTTTAGAGAGTTTCATTAGGAGACAGCATTTTACAGTCCACAGGAAAAGGAAACAAGATGATCAGCGAAGGCTTCTCTCATTGCCCCAAGTAGCAGTGACCATCAACAGTGGGAAAAAAAAAAAAGCCCTATAACACTGGTGACAGTATTTCACATATTTCCACCTTCTCAGTAACACCTCTCATGAAGCAAAGCTAAATACTAAACCCAAGATTTTTCCATAGTCAGGATATGTTCAAACAAACAAAAACCAAACCAACCAAACCAACCAACCAACCAACACACACAGAAAACCAACCAAACAAACAAAATAAACCCCACAAACAAATCAACAACCCTACAAAGCAGAAATATCAAGAAAATCCCAGGATTACAGAAATAATCAGCTAAAAGACATTGTTTTCTCACTTTTACTCTTGACTAGGAGAAGCAGCAGGCATCAGGGACACAAGCTCAAGTGCAGCCTGCAACAGCAAGTCCTGCAGCACCCGATTCTGAGCTTTTTCTCCTCTCTGGTACCCTTGGAGAGGGAGAGTCCGCCTCAGCCGTAGCATTGTTTCAAACTGGTAAAAGTAAGCAGATTCTCCTATCTTCCCACCCTCAAAGACAGTTGTAACTTCAAGTTAAAAACCTTAAACATATGTCACATTTGATTTTCTTAAGTGATTAGGATATTACTAATCAAATGGAGAAGCTGATCAGTAAATTGAGTATATGATTAGCTCCTTCCATGATGCAAAATTTAGATAGTAATCAAAGCTCATAGAAGATAAGCACCACCATCCTCACACTCAAACCAAGCACCTGCATTTCACAAGGGGAAAAATAATGATTATTAACACAAATGAATTGTAACTCTGATTAGTTCCAGAGACTTTTTTTCTCATCTAATCAAGGTAATTATACAATAAATCTTTGAAAACATATGCTGTATTTAACAAAACAGGCCTGCTACATTTGCACTCAATAAAGGCTGTTCCCTCACCGCTCCTCCAGCTAGCTAATACCCTCTTCTGTAAGATGACCTACTACTACAAAATTCCATTCCAACAGCTGCTGACTGCTTTACTGCTATTGGAGTAAACAAGTCACTTGCACCATCGTACCAACACCAAATTTATTCCACAGATGTCGGAATGTTTTCAGTAGCTTAAAATATGTATTTAAAAATAATTATAAAGGAAAGGGGGAAAGAAAAAAAAAAAAAAAGCATCTCTTGGTGTCAAGACAATTTCTTGGCAGAAATCAGAAAGACGACAGCCTTCAGCTGATTAGCCCTGCCCTCATAATTAGAGTCCTCACAGTCACTGGGAATTACTTCAAGCTGGTTTACAAGTTAAATTTATCAGTAACAAACTTAAAATATATTCTATCCAGAGTGATCCCAATGCAGGGCTACATACACTGTGTATGCTTGATTGTTTCATGGGGTTTTTTAAATTTAAATTAGAGAAGTAAGTATCTGTCTGCCTTAAGTCTTTGTATTTCTGCGGTACTTTTATGCTTTCAAAGTTCCAAAAATCATAAAGAAATTGCCCCTTTGTTTCTCAAATGCTTACAAGTAAGCATACTCTAATAGTTTCCTGCTTGACATCTGATTTTTCAAAGAAAACTATTGTTAACTTTAGCCATGCTATAAAGTCCAAGGTATAAATTCTCACTCAGATGAGAATTAAAAATCTTTACTAATTCTTTTCTCCCTACAGCCAGTAGATATATTTCAACTACTTTTATCATCCCATGCATCAGCTATTGGATAAAACACATTAGCCATTGCCCAACTGCTGTATTTCCTCTGCCAAAGAGATACAAAAAAATCCATTTGGGTCCCACTTAATGAGCTGACCTATCCAAGAAAAAAAATATTAGTCCTGAAACTTGTCCTTCAGTTACCATCAGTATTAAAATCCATACCATTACACCATTTTTCTTTCCAGTTTCTCTCCTTTCTTTCCTCATTATACTAGGACAATTGCAATGTGAGCACTCAATTTTTCCACACTGCCATAAGTGCATTTGTTTCTGAATGGCTCAATGCATTACCATGACAGTCTTTATAACATATATCTTGACTAGACCCTATTAAATTGAGTGGTACAATCCTTTCCACCTTGAATAACAAAACAAACAAACAAGATTCACTAGAAAGTGTTCACCTAATACCATAACAAAAGTCACCATATTTGTATTCAACTGTGACAATAACATCAATAATTAAACACAAATCTGTTAACTTGCAAATTATAAAATATACAGAGATGGCAATTATGTTTCATACACAATTCTATATATAAGGAAGAGGAAAAGCTTCAGTCAGGCTCACCATCAAATTATCAGAAGAGCAAACTTCTACACTGTCACTGTATCATCCAAATGGTATCTATCAGTTTTTAAATGTGTTACATATGTAATATCAAAATCTATAGCTAGCTATACACAGCCTGAGCAGTGACTCAAGGAAAAGAATCCAATTTGCAGTACCAAAATACATTAAGTCTTTACTACTACAACTGACCAAATATCTCATCATCAACCAGTGAAGAAAAAGAATGCATAGATGTAATTAATGTATTTGTCCTAGAAAATTCACTGTTACATAGGGATACGAATCTGGAACTCTTGAAATATAGTTATTATCAGAAATATTGCTACGCTATATAACCAGGCTGTAGCTGCTTTTGCCTTTTACCTTCCAAAACTTGCCTGGATTAATTTCACTCCTAAAGCAAGATTCTGTGGGAGTGCTGCATGTAACAATTCTGAAGCAAACTGAAACAGCTGGTGAGCTACTGCAACTCACATTGACTGAAGGCATTGAAAAAGTTCATGGGAAGCAGCAAATGCAAGATTTCTCCATTATTTTGTACTATTACATAACAGTCAAATGGAATTTCAGAATCTGCACTCATAAAACACAAGGACATCTCCACTTAGTGCTGCAGAGCAAAAAAAAAAACATGTTGCACACTCTAAGAGGGTCCACAGCAGGTTACATACTTAGTGATACTTCCCAAACACTTGATGTACCTGGCTTGGCTTTTATGCAGTGCCTCCCAGATGTCCTGTTAAAAACTGTGAACTTCAGCATCATTAAACCAGTTGCCCCTGCTGTGTAAAGTAGATGAAATGTGGTTCCTGTTTAGAACTGTCTTTTTTTGCTGTTGAACAGACTTCAGTGTATTATATAGCCTGCATTGCGTTGAGATGAAGGATGCTCAAGGAACACTGCATGACTGGTATCCCATTGGGCCTCTCAGGAAAACAATTTTCTCACCTCAGGAGGCTACTCTTTAGAAAAAAAAATTTAAATAAATACACCTCAAAATTATTTCACAGCTGTGCAAGTACCTTAATGCTATGAAGAGATGGGAAGACCAGAGAAGGCTTATGAGAGTAAAGCCTTGATATCCAACTGTGCTATAAAAAAATAGGCTTTTGCTCTACTCTCCCCCTGGATTTTTGGACTTCAAACAATTACTACTACATATTTAAAAGTCTTCCAGGAGCCTTGGTTTATATTAAGCTACTGTAAGAACATTTCTATAGGAGAATAAAAGACAATTAGCATGCCTCCTGATAGCAATTTGAACTCTGTAGAGCTTCTACCTGGTAATCTTCAACATCACATATTTAAGTAAGGTACAATTTTTTCCCCCGCTCCCTCATTGCCAATGGAGAGAGCAACATCCCTGTGGGGAGGAGACACAGCTTCCTACTACCTCATTTTTCCCCTCTAATAAACAAAAGTTGTTAAACTTAATGCAGAACAGATAGTCTGGGTACCTGCTGGAGCTTCCAGGATACAACTCCACAAGCCCCAGGGTGCATTTCTGATGGGCCACACAATGTCAAATCATCTTTCTAAATATTTAATGAATAGGTGTAGGTGACAAAAAGGACATATACAAAAAATTAACAAAACAAAGTTGATTAAACATCATTAACTCTTTGTACAACCTGCATTCTGAAATACATTCAGAGAAACACGACCAGGTACTGTTCCCATAAACATTCTCTTGTCACTCCTTGAGACATGGATTTTGCTTTGCCACCTAGTCCTCATTGCTCTGCTGTCTTTTTGTTCATTATTTCCTAGAAAAATAGGGCCAGGTTTCTAACCCCTGTGCTTGGAAATAAAACCAGTACCACACAGGGCAATCTGGTCTTCAGAGCATTGGGACAGCCTGCAACATGGTATAAGTTGCTTCAGTCATTTCAGTATTTTATAAAGTTTAACACCTACACACACGTAACATAAATGTCAGCACTGTTAACTCTAATTGCCAACCATTTCTTCAGAAACATACAGCTAACAGGCTTATTCCAACACTTCCAAACTCTTTCCAAAACTTCCTACCTGCCAAAACCCCTACTGTTTTCTTCCAAAAGCTTCAAGTTCACTCCTGTAAATACAGAATGCACTCGGGTATTGTCAAAAGAAAAACGTTCAACAACTCAAAGCCCAAAAATGAATGGAGAACATAAAATAGGATTCAATAGCAAAATATGTATCAGCATTAGTACACCAGGAAAAGTCTAGGCAATTAGCAAACTCACACATTTACTGTGCATCAGAATATCATAAAACCCTCCCTCTGATTGCAAGTGACAATTTATATTAGTAAACATACATAATAGACTGGATGACTGGTATTTAAAATGGGTGTTCTAAATAGCTTTAGGTCACTTTTCATCCCACCTCGACCAACAAAATGCCTACGTGCCGAGACAGAAAGAAAAGGATATGGGTAAGAGAATAATCCTAAATGCTCTTTTATTCCCTGCCAGAAGGGCTAAGTATTAATGATGCATGAATGTTTCCACAAAAATATCTTGTAAGTTTGGAGGCCATATGTTATCATCACAGCTACACTTCGGAACAGAAATATAGCTTTATTTGTGTGTTTACAGGAGTAACAGCAGACTCTACACCTAATTAATGTTTTACTAGTATTTTCTCACGCTACAAAAATCTGTCTAAGGATGCATCTCCTAAGACTCTTAACAGAAGTTATAGTTGTACTTCTCTATGTTCATATATCCATTTATCAGAAGTGTAATTATAAATAATGCACCTGTCATTTTCTGGAACTGAAAAAGCTTCAAATTGTTTCTTTAGTCTCACTCAGCTTGAAACTACAATGTTCAGGACAGAGAAAGCTCAAGTAATCTCTTTATATGATTAACCCTCAACTGTCACCTAATGAAGTGATAATTCATCTGAAAGCCTAGTGGGCTGAGAGAAAAGACAGTAAGGAAAAGGAAAGGCTCAAGGGACTTCAGTGGGAGAATAAACTCTGTCTACCCCTTGAACTACCAGCTTTACTTCAGATTTGCATCTGGCCACTTATTAATCATAGAACCACAGAATGGTAGGGGTTGGAAGGCACCTCTAGATATCATCTAGTCCAACCCCCCTTGCCAGAGAAGGATCACCCAGGACATGCCACACAGGAACGGATCCAGGTAGGTTTTGAAAGTCTCTAGAGAAGGAGACTTCACAACATCTCCAGGCAGCCTGTCCAGTGCTCTGTCACCCTCACAGTAAAGAAGTTTTTCTTCATGTTGAGGTGGAACTTCCTGTGTTCCAGTTTGTGCCCCTGTTGCCCATTGTCCTATCACTAGGTGCCACTGAACACAGACTAGTCCCATCTTCTTGACACTTGCCTTTTAGATATCTATAAATATTAATAAGATACCCTCTCAGTCTTCTCCAGACTAAACAGCCCTAGAATTAAGATGGTTCAACAATGCTGAGACAAGAAAAGCATCAAATTTGGCACAAAATAAAATTTTTTAAAAAATCATAATTTCTAGTCCTTTTTATTGTATTCAATTGATTCAAACTAAAAAACAAAACAAAACAAAACAAAACACCTCCCCCCCAACCTCAACAACAACAACAATAAAAAAGAAAAACACTCAAAACCTCAAACACCCACCCACATCAAATAAAGATATGGTAGACATCACTCTACCCATTCAGGGGAAATTGAATTGCTGTGAATCATGAAAATTCTGACTCCATCACAACTTCTGCAATATTTACTATTTCATTAACATCTATTTTTTATCATGTTTTCTTAAGATCACTGAAATCTGCAACTGTTGGGTAAATTAAAGAATCCCAGGTCACCTGAGCACGATCGTAAGGGTAGCCTGGTTTTACAGAGCTTGAAGTTTCTATTGAAGAGTGAAGGTCTTATATTGTATTGTCCAAGAAAATGGTTAGGTTTCATTGTTTATCTGCTTTACTACACGTTACTGAAATTTGTGTTGTTTACAAGTTACAAAATAAAATAAAGTTTATTCAGAGGTTAATAATAACAATAGTAATTAAAAAAAAACACTTTAGAGGAGGAAAGAATTATTCTGCCCAAGTGCGTGCAATCTGACGAGTCATGGTACTGCCAAAACCTTCTGGCAGAGTAAACTCTCACACACTAACAGGCACCAAGCAGAGAGGATTTCCATATGCCCACTGGCAGGAACACACACAGGGAGCTCATCCAGAAGCAAAAGCCTAATGGCCACAGCAGCACACATAGCTATGCGACAGCCTCAGAGGGCTGCAACTTCCCAATGATTTCAGGTCGCGTCGTCTGGAAACCTACAGTGCAGCCTCACTATACTGCAGCAGGTTGCCAGCAAAACCTGTCTGAGATGAGAGAGGCAGAATAAGAACAAAACACAGGAGTGAAAGGAGAACAAGCTCTGGACTCTTGTGTATAAAATAAAACTGGGGAAAATGTTCACTGTCCTAAAAGAAAATGAAGAGATGAAATAACCAGTTATGATAAATGAAACATCACCAGGCAAACCTCTTTTTCCCTTTCACGTATCATGGGATGTGATGAGATCAGAGTAGTGCTATGCCAAGAGAAAATAAGCATCGTGAAATGTTGATGTCACACACTCACAGTGGGACACACACCACAGACAGACAACACCCGGTGTGTGTGTGGCACGTGTATATGTAAACATCTGTTCCACAGCTACCGACAGCAGAAATATGGCACATATGTAATTTTCTCTGTGCATGGATGTAAAAGGAAAAATCTCTTTTCTTCTTTGGTCCATAGTATCACCACAGGGATATTAGCAACCTTAATTAGTCTTCCAGCTTGCAAATCATTTGAAAAACACTTTTAAAACTTGTGTTTTACAGCAAAGCCTCTGATTTAATAACCCAAATAAAGCCTGCCTATTAATTTAAGGCTACATTATAGAGTGAGTGCAATTAATCTAAACTGTGACAATGGATTTGGGTGCTTATCTAAATGTTTCCATTTTTGTGATTTCCACAAATGCTAATAAAATGCAAATAGAAAATGGAGTCCAACAGAACATCACACAACACTTGAATTGAGGTCAGCATGAGTTGCCCCTCTAATTGACTTGGAAAACATTTCAAGAGAGGTGTGCAAGTATTGGTTTACTTCCAAGTTTCTCTCCTAGTGTTCATCCAAAGCCCATTACATACAAAGGAAATTTTTCTCTGAGCTTCAGTGATCTTTAGAGCTGGTTACTTTTCACAGCTCAGTCACACACAGTCAAAAGACTACAGAGATTTTTTGGCTTTTTTTCACTTTAGTGCCAACAAGTTATCTTTGATTAACTTTCTGCAATCCATCAATCAATCAGAAAATCATTTCTCTAATTATTAACATTTTACCGTTACACACTATTTGCCATTACTACTACTTTTACAGGATGGAGAGAGACAATACTCATTTATAAATACAATGAGCAACACCCTTGCTCACTAAGAGGTAATGAAGGTAAAAACTTGCACATCCCAAACAACAGCTTGGCCTTTAACTGTGAGTTTCATGGGCCCTGAAGTTGTCCCAATGGGCTAGATTATCTTCACATTGCCGATCAAGTGCCATGGAATACACATGCAAAATCTTAGCTGGGGATCTTTGAGTCAATCCTTAGTCACTGAAGAACTAACTGACTTTCAAAACAAATCCATGGCCAAGTGCCTAGCTACCATGAAATGCTTTTATGCAGGGTACGGAAT
Organism: Chloroceryle amazona; assembly: GCA_027560015.1. Classification (NCBI taxonomy): domain Eukaryota; kingdom Metazoa; phylum Chordata; class Aves; order Coraciiformes; family Cerylidae; genus Chloroceryle; species Chloroceryle amazona. The sequence continues at coordinate 27,059 of JANHFX010017019.1, read as the reverse complement.
TTTAAAAAATTTAAGCCCGGCTATGCTGCATGTAGACACACTGTCACTGTACTAACCCCTTTCCAATGTGTTTACTTGCTCAAAGATAGTTCATCTTGCTTAACCTTCTTGGGGGAGATGAATAAATAACAAACATAAATAGAAGGACAGCTTTAAAGAATCACATGCTATGCTGTCTATGAGGACCGTAACTCAAGCAAGATTATTTTCTAGTTCATTTAATCTGAATGTTATAACCAGTAATAGACTATCTAAACCATTTACTTTTTATTTCAGTGAAAGAGTGAATACGAGACCATACAATCTAGATCCCTCCTTCGCGAGAACTTCTGAAAAACAACAGTAATTCAAACTGTAACACCTATTGCACTGGCATATAAGAAAAGTCTATAAACACGCATTTTTGTGACAAGATCCCCCAAATGAGATATAAATCAAAAGCCAACACTTTTCTAAGGTGAATATGCAAGTACAAAATAATACACCACTGTAAATCAGAGAAAAAAATACGCTGAACATAGTCAGCATTAATAACCCTATATTAAATTGTAGAGTCACAGGAAATAGAATTTTTGATTTTTCGCTCTGTCAACTTCCAAATACAATAGGTCTAGCAGATTAAATCTCTGAAGTTTCCAAAAGGTTATCAGATAAAAACATATACACAGATTTACCCATTGAATCTTTTCTACCTCTTGTTAAGTATACAAGAAAATTTTCAACTTTCTCTCTAAATTACATAGATTTCTCTTTGGGACTAAATTTGCAGATCACCTTATACCATTAATCAGGTCTATATACAAATTGCACAGTGCATACCCAGACAGGATGTCTGTTTGGAGACCAAAGCATTTAATTTCTATACTTGAAAAATGTATCAATTTAAAGGTATTCAAAACAATATTCATAATTAGATACAGCTCAGATACAAGATCTAGAAAAGCTACAATATTTTTATGGTACTTTTTGAACTTCTAATACTTATTCGCTAAAAATATTTATTGCTACTGCCTCATACTACTATCCTATGGATGAACTTACATTACAAGGAAAGCAAGCCTAGAAACTGAATAGTTTATAATTAATATATTTTGAATCTCTGAAGCATTTCCAGAAGTACACCATATTTAGTTTGATTTAGTGCTTGCTTGTCTTTCTTTCCTTCTGTGTTCGTACTTACCTACCACATGTTTATTTTTTGCTTTATTACAAGAAAGTATGTTCCAGCAATAACCTGGAAAACAGATACTTTTCTTTTTTTTGAACAATGCACAGCTCAAATGCACACACAGATGTCACTACACAACCTAGAAAGTTCAGCAACCTTTAGTAAATCTTAACAAATATAATTTAGTATATTCTTTCCCTTCTAAAATTATCCAAATTTTAATCTCCAGAAGTGTCTTCTTGAGACTACAGGCAAAAACATCACAGGTCCCTCTATGAAACCTATTAAAACAGAGCTTTAGTTCATTTAATCAAGTTTATGAAGTGGAGATACTCTTAAGTACTGCATTTGAAAAAAAAAAAAATAAATCTGTCTACCACAATAATTACAAAATATATTCTAAGTTGTGTGAAAGATCTTTGAACTTCATTCTAATATTAGTATCAGAAGTTATGGTTTTTTAAAAAAATAAATAAAAAAAATACGTATATATATAAAAGAGGGGAAAAAAGAAAAAAAAAGATAACTACCACATTTAAATGTCAGACCAAGAAGAGGCTGGTTAAAACACTCTGCTACAGAAATTCAAATGTAATTCAGTTTTGGAAAGCATTTTTCACTCAAAATTATATGTCAGCCACATAAAGCAAACAATATTGGTATGTGAAGTCCACTGTAATATTAAGGAATCAGATATAAAGGGCAACTAATGCACAGTAAAATTGCTTTTTTGATGGCATATTTCTTCTGCATACAGATTATCAAATATCAGCATCCTAATCCTAAATCCCTGAGCATAATTAGTTCTCTAGCCATCTTTTTTCTACACTTAAATTTGCTCACCAGAACAGTATCATAGAAACCAACAGGCTCCGTTTTGATAATCCATCAGGCCCTGACTATATCTTGGAGACTTGGGCATAAACATTGCTCCAGAATCAGTCTTTTTTGAACAGGAAAGTGGGAATGGGATAAACTTTGACAGGGTTCAAGTTTTGGTTTTCTTCCTCTATTTCATTCCTGTTTTCCTACATGGGATAAATAATAAAAGAACATAATTATCTTCTGCTTGTGCCTGTTTCCCTCTACTTCAGAGAAAGACTAGTTGTCTAGTTTCAACAACATGTTGAAGTTTTTATCGCACCAAGGGTGGATGAAATGAATCTCTAACTCATCTGTCTTTACAACCTTCAAAAGCCTTTATAACCTTCAACTACTGACCAGGTGAGACAAGGACAAGCAATGAAAGTGTGTTAGGAACAGCTGAAGTAGCATTTGCAGAGATTGTATCTTTTTCTTACATCAGCAGATAAAAAGATACTGAAGGAAACAAAAGCTTTTTGACACTCAAAGCCCTTATAAAACTTGAAAAAATAGAGCAACATCAAGCTAAGTAAAACTTTGAAAATTCTTTGTTGATACAACTAGCTGTATTTCAGAAAAATTAGACAATCTTTAGAAAGCTAAACATCTAGAGAGCAGAAAAGACCTTTTGGAAGGGCTAGAAGCAGTAACTCATATGTTTCCCAAGCATGGGGAATAAATACTTAGCATCTAGAGATGGATGGGAGTTAGGAAATGTTACTCAGGAAAAACAGTAACCTGCCATAATGTCTCTGTTGCACATAATATCTAAGGAGATTTTCCTTTTAGCACTGATGTTCATTCTTAAAGTTTTCTTACAGAAGAAAATCAAGACTATGAAATCAGGGAGGAGTTTTGTTTCTGGGTTTGGGTTTTTTTAAGAAAATATACCTGTTTTCAGTTATTTTGTCCATTACTCATTGTCTGTGTAAGTTTATTGCGGTATATACAGCACTAACTCTTTTCAGTTTTGTCCACTCCAAAAGCACTCAATGCAATGCATAAAGTATACCATATACTGAAATTTGCACATATATATTTGTCAAAAAAAAAAAAAAAAAGATTCCCTGCAAGACTGGAGATACAGAAAGGACTTCCAGCTGTGAATCCAAAGGAAGTTTTCGTCTTAGAATGAGTTTGCAGATGTTAGAGAACAGGAAGATGAAGACTGATGGAAATAAAAGTGAGGTAAAGTGAGGAAAGGAAGATGGGAAACTTCTTTAAAGAAACAATCTGTCTTCATAGAAGACCAATTAGACTATGATATCATGTATGTGTGACACAGCATATAACAATATCTGGAGAGGAAATAAAAGACAACAAAAGCTATCTAGTCATACTGGATTGTGTCTTTCTTGTAACCAGTACATATACTGGTCACATTACTCCTCTGAAGTAAGGATGACCATCCTCCTGATGGTCATCCTTACACTGATGAAGTGTTACATCTCCTCATATCACACACAAATAAATTTGAGAGCCTTAGCTTTCTAATGGCTTGAGTACGTGTCATAAAATAAATCAGAAAATGCAGCTGATACAAAATCTCTCAAAGCTAAATCCAAAAGTTTATCATTACATTCTGTGGAAATTATGCTATATGCCATCAGAACAAGTTTGATAGCATGGCACATACAAATGGATGGGTGATAATTGCCATCTATTCATATATATCAAAAACACTGGATGCCAAGAATCCATCATGGACAACAAAAATACTCTGATCTCATATTTCTTTTCTCCCTTTATATATAGGAACTGAAATTTCAGTAACATTTCATTCAGAATTATATGATTACAATAGTCAGTAATTTAGAAATAGTACTAAAACAGAAAATAAAAAATTATTGAATTAATACTATCACTTAGATTCTGGCATTTTCAATTAGTGCTATAAAAGTCTTTTGATTCAATTAATGTAGCAAATATTACAAATATGAAAGACTGTTAGGTTTCTTAAAATATCACCTTGGGATATATTCTACTTCAATAATAGATATGAGTGTTTAGGCAGTTAGTTATAATTACGTACATGAAGATGACCCTACTGTTTAATTGCTGAGAAACTTCTGGGGTAAAACATGCAGCTAATCGTAGCAAATGTCTTGCCAAGTCATTGATTCTCCAAAACACATAAATATTTTGCGATGTCCAACCTCACACCTACACATCACATCTGAAACCAAACTCAACAACACTACATATGAGTTACAAGGGAGAAAAAAATAAATAAATCTCTAAGCTCTTCACAGAATTCAGAATAAAGTAGCTCAGTCCCTGTCCCCTCCTCCCCCCACCCAAGAACCTTAACTCAGAAATTCATTGTTTCAGTATTTCCAACTAAATAAACTATTCTCATATTTCTCAAAACAAAACGTGGTGGTATTTATTGCGTAGAGGATATAAACAGACAGGCTGTGCATCTACAGTCTTTTTGTAGAATTTCATGCCTAATGGCCTCTTCTTGTGACTGACAACTCCAATAGACTCAGATGAAGTCTGATTTTAATGAAACCCCATTTTTGAAAGAGAGGCCATTGTACTAAAATTATTTTTGTCCTAATCATAACTTTCAGCACAGAAAGGTCTCTCAATTTCTCCTCCATCCTCCACAGAATTTTAAATTGTATTAAATTCTTTTTACACAATCTGATCTATGGACTTCTAGTCAGCTTTGCAAAAAGATATTTTCTTCAGCTTATGTAAAGCCAGAATGATAGCTGATTTTGAATAAAATAGGCCTTGGACAATTTATATAATAGGCTGTTCTGTTCAAAAACTTGGATATGTCTGTCAGAAGCACTACAGTCTAGAAGCATTCAACTCAGTACATGGATCTAAACAGACATTCAGATCCCCACAAATCCCAGATTTCCTCTTTAAAGTGAAGCTTTAGGATATGATCACTTAGAAAACAAACTCGACAAGCTTTTTAAGCCTGTGTGTAGTGTTAACAAAGAGGGCATTTTCACTTCTGAGCCTTCAGACAGCAACTTGCACCAATACTACTGAGCTCACATAGATATGCTAAAAGCCTAGCATCAGCTAGCTCAGTCCTGAGCTCTTTAGGATATGACACAGCTGTGATACAGTATCTGTTGAAATGCAGGTGAAATACAAAGGAAAAATCTGTGTATCCAGAATCAGTAAACTGGACATGTACCCTTGCTGAAATCCCAGATTACAGAGACTGGGTCATGACTGTCAGCTGCTGGGGATGCGAGCATCCGCTTCCAGGTACTCAGGCTTTCTGTTGCCTCTGCTCCCTGAACAAATATATTGTCCCAGTGAGACAGATGAGTGTTTCAGCACAGAATCATAGAATGTTAGGGGTTGGAAGGGACCTCTAGAGATCAAGTCCAAACCCCCTGCCAAAGCAGGATCACCTAGGGCGTGTCACACAGGAACGCATCCAGGCATGCTGGCAAGTAATATATTAAAAAGCAGCAAAGGAAGAATGAGGGCATGAAGCATGCTGCAGCTTATGGTAAATGAGCATGCTGCTTACAGAAGCAATCTTGAAGGAGTCCATGAGGGAATACAGCTATCTCTTGTTAAGGTGAAAGATTACGCAAATGTCAATGAAACACAAGGACTAAGAAACACAACTAAGATTTAAGAAATGATTCTTTACAAAGTCCTGATTATCTGCTATTCATCAAACAGCTCTTCCGTGACATTAACCATTTCCTCCAAAGCCTTACAATATTAAGTACTGCAGGTTCAAGTCTGTATGGACATTGTTTTGATTTTTTTCCAGAGTAAAACTTTAAAATGTGATTGGAAAAATCTGCACTACAGCTGCATATTGGGCACCAATGGTAGCTGGAGGCTGCAGCAGTGCCCTGTGCAGGAAGCAGCCCCGAGTGGCTCACAGACAGTTCCATCTGGCTCCAAAACAGCATAAACAGCCTATCACCCCCCAAAACCTCAGGCAAGTGTAAGAGAGCCAGTAGCAGCCATTTTATTTCCCCTCAGTACTCAAATCCATGATCAAAAGTTTCGGTTAATTGGTAAAATATTAAATTCAACAAAGATTCCCAAATCAAGACTGCTTTGCTTATAACAAACTGCAATATAAAGGTGACATGGATTATTTCTTTAGGCTTCACACTAAGTAATAAAATAACAGGCTTTAGCCTTTTTGTCTCAGTACTTGTACAGCCCACCGTTGGTATAATTATGGCAGTGGCATAGTCAATAGCTTGAGGAAATGCAAACAGATTGCAGTAATATCCCATCAGGTTATCTTTCAACATATGTCTGAGCTAAATAGAGTTGAAAGAAAGTTCATCAAAATAGATTTCTCCAGACTGACCAAAATTAGGTCCATATCATTAACACTACTTGGGAAGCACTGAAACTGTAATTACTTCAGGCACCCATCTGGCTGGCACAAATCACAGCATTATTTCATGTCAGATGGGCTCAGATATCAGCTTTGGTTTCCTCTCAGTTATACTATGTCATGAAAGTGTGAATCATGTCATTTACAACAGAAAAGCAAACAACAGTGATTTCTATGTCATTAGCCCTGGCAATCACTCATGGTGAGATATTTACTTTAAGGTTCAAATCACATTTCAATTGACAGTGAACTGAACCTGCAATTCTTTGGTGTCTTTTAAATAACCTCATTCTACTTCATAAACATATTTATTGGTAATAATTAGCACACTCCTTGGTGCAAAAGTTGTAGTTCTTAGTTTCTCAGACAGGCCAATCTGGAAGAGTTTAGTGCATTTAGCTTTTTTATGTTTCCAAGCTTTGCTACAAAGAAATTATGACATTAAGTAATTTTTAGTTCGAATAAAGGAAAAGGAAAAGAAAAAGAAAAAGGAAAGAAGAAGAAATAAAGAAGGAAATAACTCTTGCATTATGAACTCTGTAAGGAAAATTTTTTTTCTTGAATTCAAAATTCCTGCCATGTTGGTCTTAATCGGACACACAGATCATCTCTGTTCATTAACTAAAGGATTATAACTAGCACAGTCAGCTCTAATGCACAAATACGCAAGGTTACAATTTCAAATTATTCACATCTGAATTTTATCTGTTACTCAAAGTTGCCAATATTATGAAAATTTATGATAGTAATCCTATACACTAATTTTTCTCTAAAGAAAACAGGCAGCACAGATTCGTTTAAAATTTAGAAGGATAATTTTACATAAAAAGTTGCATACATAAATATTTATCTCGGGTGCATAGCAAAAAAAAAAAAAAAAAAAAACCAACAAAAAACCCCCCACGCACAAACAGAAAAAGAGCGTAACAGAAGTAACTTCTGTTAAGATATTTAGTGCCACTGGTTACACTGGTTATATATTGAATATCTGTAAAAGGCTTTGCTTTTTCCTACCACACAGATGTCTTCAAAATCAGCAAATTACTAGCACCAAATTTTAAGACAGCCTATAACAAATGAAAGCCTTTTCCAGCAGTTGTGATGCTCATATGAAATTCTTAAACTTGGGATTAAACTGATAACTTTAGCATGGTACTAAACTAATAGTCTCATTTTTTTGCAAAGCAATACCATACCAATGTACATCCCAATGTTGACCATCATTAAGGCAGAAAACTAGTTTCTTTTCTTCACTGTTCTGCAATTACATTGTGTTTTATGAACTAGAAAATGGTTAGCAGAACAAGAAGGAATTCCATGAAGGTAAGAAACAAAAAGTGTATTTTCCAAAAGTTTTCCTAGACCAGCTTCATCAGTCATCAATACTTTGAGGTTTGGTCAACTAGAAAGGGTTCATTGGTCAAATTAACATTCTAAATCTGTGACCATCCGTGGTAACATAACTTAAAACAAAACTTCCTTGGGAAAATGTCTTCAGCTGAAGTTATTTTCAGTGCTACTCCACAAAGATGAGAGCCTTTTCTTAACTTAGTGCTAAGTTTGGTCATTGCCATCTGGAAATTCACCACTTTAGTTCCTATTGCTGTGCAGGTAACTAATTTTGTTCTGATACATCAATTTACACACTCTCACAGAGGCAACAGCCACCAGCCTCAGATTTCCAGTTCTGCTTGAACACTAACAGTATTCACCAGTCTGCTCCATGAACTTGAGGCCAGCAGGAGAAATGAAGTCTTGGTCTTCCTCAGGGCATTTCACATTCTGGCTAAATACCATACATTAACATGGAAGAAGGGAGCAGTGGGGTCATTTAGGCCAGGATCTTTGAAAACTCAGCTCCACTTACTCCAATGGAAGAGAACTAAATACTTGTAAGACTGAAATAATTAGTAACATGTAGGACTGAAAGTGAACTGGAGGTGACAAGGCTGGATGCTTGTGAGCAACAGCTGTTTCTGTCATACATCCTGCTGTGGTTTGCTCATCATCTGTGCAGTTACAGTCAAGATCCCCTTTAATGGATTGAGAGGCAAAGGTGAAGAGATTTTATGGATGCTACAAACCATGAAAAAGGGTGTTTCTAAAAAGTAGTCCAGATGGTAGGTGAATCTGGGTCAGAGCTGCATCTTGTGCTCCCAGTAGAAATCTAGAGGGTAGAAGGAAGAGAAAATGATTCTCTACTGCTCTGTCTATGCATAAACAAGTAATTAGGAATTAATGTTAACATGAGGAATACACATTTCAGAGAAATGGTTTCACCATGTATTTCAATATAAAAAAAAATGTTTATTAATTAAATCTAAATAACAAAATGTAAAACTGCAACAGGGCTGTAGCAGAACATGCATGGAGTTCTGACTGCTCAGCTGTTACTGTTAATAGGTTATAAATCATGAAGGTACCTTTTACCTAGGTGGCAAAATGCTGCAGGACAGATGTGATAGTTCAGTGGTCTCTAATCGGCCTCCTGTCCTCATGATAGTGCGTAGTGCTTGGTTTTCTAGGGATGTTCAACAGTACAATCTCCTGAAGATTTGTTTACTTCTGTGTTTGACAAGATGCCCATCCTGCATGACATCGCCTTTTTGAGGTGCTTCCTTCAGCTAATCTGTTTTCTTGGTCTTATGCTGGCCTGTACCCTAGATCTCTATCCTCTTCCACTCCTTAGAGAGATGTCTCAGATGCTCAGCAGCTATTTAAGACTTTTCTCCACAGTGGCTATGCTATCCTGACCTCTTTTAAGGACACTCTACACAAAGCTATTGTTTCAGTACAAGTCTCCATACCAACAACAATTGTACATGCATTCTTCCTCCCTTTTGGTACCAGAATTACATTCCTATCTTATCTTACTAGCACTTGGGTGATCATAAAGCCTTTTTGTACAGAGCACTTGTACAATAACTGACGCTTTCTGGATTGGAAAAGTGGGTAATAGAGCCTGCAATACAATTTACAACTCCACAAACTATCAGCATGATGCCCTGAGGCATGCCTTCAAGAGGCTTAAATTGCAAAGGAGTAGAAAAAAAACACGATATGGTGGCAGGGGAAGGAAAACCTGCCATAATCATTGCCTAGTGCTGCTGCCACATTTGCAGCTACAGCAGAATGATGTGTTACCTAAGGTTGTACACCTGAAGCAACTCTAAATCTGCTTTTAGAACACAATGGACTTGCTGCATCCAAGAAACAGATGTTTCAGAGCAACATAGGAGCATGGTGCATTCATTACATCAGCCTGCTTTTAGTCCTGCTCTTCATCAAACAGCATAGGGGGCAAAACTGGCTGTGTACCAGCATTGAAATGGTGAATGATAACAGCACACAACTAATTTGAGTGTAAAGCTTTCTCAGTCTGGGAGAAGAGAAAGACTGCCTGAAATGGGAGAATTGTTCTGGATACAAATCTGCCACTGAAAATAGGAACTATTTCTGGAATACAGTTATTCTGCTCCCAGGCTGGATTACATTGAAATAAAATGGCTTTTTTTTTTTTTTCCCCCCAAGTCTGACTGTGAATGGAATTGAAATACCTTATACACTAAACTCAAAAGTTATTCAGAAAAAAAATGGTTTTTAAAGAAGGTCTTAAGAAAAATTAGTACATTCAGTTAAAGACAGAGGTCCAAATAAGACCATAAAATATTGCTGCTTCAATTCCCTGCTGAATTTCTCTGCAATTAAATGTATTCAGGATCAAAAAGGAAATTCGATGCGTGTTCATGTGTTGTATCTGCACTCTTTTTTCAAATTACACAATGGGATAATTTAATTTTTAAAAATTAGCACTGCAAAAATTCTACACAAATCCCACAAAGCACTGCCAAGCATACAGTACATTAAAGAAAAAAAAAAATATTTGTTCCTTTAATCATAATAACCTTAACTACTACATTTGACAACATTAGGCAACAGTGTCAGACAGAAGTGCATTTTAACTTCTATATATCTTCACAATTCTCTTTCTTTCAAATGCCTGCTATAACTTTGAGATGCGAGGCCTGGGTACAGCTTGTTCCTACAAATTTTGACAATTTTTTTTTTTTTTTTAGTTAATATATATGTGAAAAATTGCAATTACAGGAAGAACTGATAGCACTGCACATTAACACTGCCATCATTTGCTGTCAGGAAGACCCCATTTTCAGTTGCTTAGAACTCTGCCAAACTTTAATGGCAATGACTTTTTTTTATCATTCAATGTCTGTCCCAGACAGAATTTTTGAGAGAACATGGATAAAGGCTTTTTGGAAAAATTAAGCTAGGGAAACATGCTGTTTGCCCAGAAATCTGGAAAAGATTACTAAATGTGAAAGGCTTAGCAGTCAGGGACAAGGTTAACAAAATAAACAGGGCAACTGAAAGTGCCAAGGAGCATGGGACTGCCTGAAGAAAGAAGTTGGGACTGTAAACTAAGAAAAGCAGAACTAAGAGGCTGAGACATAGGCAGAGAAGATTGGAATAATTTACTTTTATATGTTGCCAGCTGCATGGTAGTGGCATGGACTGCACAAGGCTAATGGCAGGCAAAAAAGAGTTCCTCTGTTGGTCCCTATGCTGTACTACTATCTAGCTTTCAAGCAATGTGAGTAGTCACATACTGTCAGCGAGAGGTCTGCCATTTTAACCTTGACCATTGGTCTCTAGGTAGCTCTGCTACCAATTTTACTGTGCTGTAGCTTCCTGTGTCTCTAAAGACTCTACCAGCAAACACCAGGGGTGCAGTTGTTACACCAGCACCTGTTCTGGGGGATTTCCCAAAGTATAGCAGTGTACTCTGTTTTAGAACCACAATGTTTTAGAAAAACTGAGAGACTTAAGATTTCTTTTGATCTTCCCTTACTTTCCCACAAATGTCACCTTCCCTTTCATCCTTTTAGACACAAACATTGCCTGGCATGCCCCAAGAGTTGCTACCATCCAACATCACACTATTCTACTGCCTTTTTCCTGACTTTTCCTTCCCGTGCAACAAGAACATTGCCAGCAATAATTCAATATGTAAGAGCTCCACTAGTGCCTGGTTCAATTTCCTCTGAAACATCCCAAATGCCAGGCTGACTTCAAAGATATTCATATTTAGTGGTATCTTCCAACAGATTACAAAAAGTTCTAGGTTCAGCCCAATGATTCCTGTTGGAATCATATTTCTGGACTCACACCAGAAAAACAGGGAGAGAAAAATAAACCCAACACATCCATAGCCCTTTCAGCTTGGCTGATCATTTGTTATATCCTTGGTCTTTGATGAGAAGTGGGAGTCACTATACACTCACTGCTAGCTCTGCATTAACTGATTTATTGACAGACGCTGGTCTTCTACAGTTTTTCTGTCCTCTTATAGATATTACTAAAACAAGTATCTCATTTAGTTATTCTTATAGCTCATCTAGTGATCTGATGTTTATGTGGTAAAGCTGCCTTCACTGTTTTTCTCCAGATAGATACAAATAAGATCAATTCCACAGATGTACAAACCTGCAACAGTTTCACTGTATGAATTGTATCTCACTCTGTATTTATGGATCTCACAAATCATCATGTTACTACATGGAGAACTGTAAATTTCCTTAGGCAGAGCTCAGATAGCAAGAGATTTTCAGCTCAGGATTCTTCCTTCTTTTCTAGCTTCAATTAAGAGAAAATTAAATGAGCATTTCTCTACTGTTTTATTTTGTTTGTGATCAGGACATTTGTCAAATATCCTTATGAGCTGTTGAACTGGAATGATCATTATTGCTGACCACCGTATATCATACTCCTCTTTCTTTAACCAGTTAAATAATTAATTTTCTCCACATCTCTCCTTAAAGCCATTATACTCACCTTTGTGCAAGCTCAGCTATAGAATACACTTTAACTGGAAATAAAACCTTCTGTGTGAGGCTTTGCTGTCCTACTGCTAGTGTTTTGTCTCCTTCTCAATCATACTCTCTGCCATTGCCCTCCTTATCACTGCTATAACATTTCATATTTCATCATTCAAAAATATTCCAGACTTGTAAAATTAAATCATTTTCTCAAGAAGCTATGGATGAGCACTTTTGTAGTGCTAACAACATTGAAGGACTATGCATGCAGATTTGGCCAGATGCTAGCTTTCCCCAGCATATGCATCTTTCTCCACACTTGAAAGCCTACTAAAATGCCTTAGTAAATTCCTTGGATACCTGTTCCTGTTTCTCAGATGGAAGTAGCCACTGTGCAGACATTGCCTACAGGCCCCTGTATGTTTAAGTCATTAGATACATCTCCTCACACTCTGCCAGGAAACCACCTATAACTGGTTGAAAGTGTCAGGCAAAGCTGTGTCCTCTAATATGGACTTTTCCGTATTTTTTTCCATAAGAGGCACCCTATTTTTGATATATCAATATATAATTTATACATTGATATAACATGTTAAATATCAATAAAATATCTACATAGAATTCATGTTTAGATAGGAATGGTACTGTTTGCTGCAATAATACTTCCAAAAATCCCAGGAAACTCACTTTCAATTGACAAAATCTTTACCATCTTTCACTTAAAATTGAAAACTCCCTAATGCTAAGCTAATTAAAGGCCAGCTCAATTGCTGGCACAAACAATGATGGTTATCACTTCTACCAGAACGCCGAGTTATTTGCAACTTATTCCCATTTGTTGAACTCCAAGTCAGTTTTGTCTTTGTCCATACACATTACAATTCCCTCCTACCAGAAGGTCCTCTTCTGGCTCATGGTGAATTGGACACTATCACACGTTGGTAGTATCAGCTCAGTCCAAGTAGTCACCTTCAGTAAGTGCCATACACAGTGTTTCACTCCTACTTCAAATAACTCATCTGTCAAGACATAAAAAAAATAATTCTAACTGCAGGAGAAGAAATATGCTCTCTGAAGTTAAGAAGCTTGCCAAAGGAAAAAGTAGCATTAATAAGGAAATTGTAATGCTCATTTACTGCATACAACTTTCCAATATCCTTCTCAAAGTTCTGTAATAGCATATCCAGCGAGAACCCAAAAGGCTGGTGGATGAAAAAAAGCCAGAAACACTGACCCAACAAAGAAAGATTTTTACCATTTTCCAGTAATGAACACTAGTACAATCCTTCATTCCCCCTGCACAGTCTGCAGGGACCTCCTAAAGCAGATTCTCCCTTTCCATCAGCAAGTTTCATAGAGTTCTGTAAGTCACATATACTCAAAACAACACCCAAGACATTTTCCCACAGCTACATCAGTGAATAAAAGCAGCTTCCAAAGAGGACAGTCATCACTAGGACTTGCCTGTACATTTTACAATTTGACTTCAGTTTTGAAAGTTACAGCTGTGGTTTACTCAGAAGAATTCTTCTATTCTGTCTGTAAAATTATGCCTAGAAAGTTCACTAGGTTCAATCTTCCTGGAGTTATTGATATAAAACCATCAGAAGCAGAGAAATGCTATGGTATAGGTAAGCGCGTGGAGCTATGGAACTTAGGGCTTATTGAGCTGACAGTTTGGACTCTTATTACAATGGTGAAGAAAAAACCTGAAGAACTTCACAAACTTCAATCACTAACTTGAGGCAAAACTTGAGCTCTAAGATTATACAGAGGACAGCTTAAAAAGCAAAAGAGGAATTTCTTTTTCCATTTTAACAGGAAGCAAAATAGATGCAGAAGTTATACACCTAACATATGTATACAAAACAGTCAAAACAAAACAAACAAAAAAATGAATGGGCTTTTGCCATGTACAGATATTAAACATATTTCCAGTCACTTAACTGTAAGGTTTTTAATGACAGCATTAAAGCCATTCAGGAATAGCATTATACAGGAATCAAATTATTATGCACACATCAAATATCTATTATTTCAGGTCTTGAAATCAGCATGTTATCAACCTCTGGGAAAACAGAATAATTAATCAAGTTAACATAAGATTGCTTTCCAAAGCATGCGGAAGTGATCCAACAAATAAGCTTTTTTCTTGCCTTTGGTGGGGGGGGGGGAATAATGAAAAAAAAAAAAAAGGGGGAGAGAGAGCGCTTACCTGTAAATAGATGCACCTGAAAATGGCTTGAAACCAGACAGCTTTAAGCTACAAAGTTATTCACACTTCAGAAATAAAATTTTACCTCACCAGAGGAGCAAGGAGAGAAATGACAGCTCCATCTTGTTACAGACTTTCCCATCAAGGTATTTACTGCCTTCCTATCTCTGTCAAATCTGATTATAAACCAGGGATCAGCAAGCAAAAGATTAAAGGCTCATCTGAGAAGATGGAACAAATTAAATTGATGAAAACTGCCCAAACCATGTCAGTTTTTTAGAAAAAGACATCCAGACAGAGGGACTGTTGGAATTACAGCTATGAGTGCTCTCAGTCTCTCTGGCTTTGAAATGGAAATGAAAACTGCTGGAATTGTCAAACAGAAAGTGCTAATTTATTCTTTTTTAATCCATATTGTGGGAGTCTCCTCAGGTTAACAAGATTTTTAGAGCACAAGATGAGCCTTATATTAAATGGAGATGCTTGTTGATCCTTGAGCTTTCTCTGTTCTTGTTGGAGAACTATTCTCCATAGGCATTATACACATTCAATCTCTCTTCTGTAAGAAAAGGAATTACTTACTGCTGTGTGGTCTGTTAGGCATGTACTTAAGGTGCTACACGAGCTCTAAGGTCATTTGAGCATTTATCTACCTGAAGCTGCCTTAGAGAAGCTGCAGCCAAAAAGAAAGAACTGGCCAAATCTAAAAGCTGAGTATGAAGGCCTAGGAATAGAGGATTATGTACATAATCTCTATTGGATAGATGGCTGAAGGGTTAAAGAGAGAGATCATATTTCTCAGTAAGATGGAGTGAGGATGCACTGCCATGCAACTAAACAAATAAATAACACTCTGCTCTCTCAGTTGCCAGGTTGTGATTTGCATTTGCCAATTACATTTTACAGATTTTACAGTTTAACCACCAACAATGAGACAATGAAAGTTGAAAATGGGAATCCTTCAATTGCCTGATGCTCTTTAGAAACATGATCTTGCTGAGCATGTAGATATTACAGAATAGCAAGTAGTCTCAACCTCTACAAGCAAAGTGACACGTTTGAAGCCTCCCCTTCCAAGAGCGACACCTCAGAGGCAGACACACACACACTCCACACAGTACCTAATTCTAATTTGAGAGCTACATGGGCCCAAATCTGTGTCTGTTCTTTCACGCACAAGAGCAGGTGCAAGCACATTCGGGGCACTGTCTCCTATAGCATGCAAGAGTCTCTCCCAGAAATGCGCTGAGTGTAGGAGTAGTGGATCATCAGGACACAGCAAGTTAAATTTCATTCCCTGTGAACTGCAAATGCAATTTCTCTTGCTGCATCCTGGGAAAAGTACAGCAGCAATACTATCCTCCCACAGTGGATTTACTAAAGTGATTTTTTTTTTTTTTAAATGAATGGAAAGAGAGAAAAAGAAATCATATGCAGAATAAAACTCCACTGCTTATACATTTTTTCAATAATACTGTCTAAAATTGAAGTTCCACTGTGACACTTTAAAAGAATTTATTTCGGCTATCAGTAAAGATTAAAAAAAAAAATAAATTGAGGTTAGAAAAAAAATAATAGAATCACTATCACAGAAAGCCAGAATAATCACTTTCCCCATCCTCCCACATTTTTCTCCATGAGCTTTTCTGTTTTACTCTCTACATTCTTCACCTACCTCAAACCCTCTGTTTATGGCATCACAGTGGTTGCTGTGGAGGTGATTATGATTTACAAAGCCAAAAATGATGCATTTAGATTTGGAAGGAACAACAGTATCTCATGAAATCTGTCTAAGCAGTAGTAGAGAAGAAAATAAAAAATAAATAAAAAATTTAAAAAAAATAAAAAAAATAAGGAAACCAAGCACATCTATTGAAAACAGGTAAATTAACTTCTTAAATGCTCAGTTGCCACCAGCTTTCATTATCACTACTGTTTTCAGATATGTTACTCCAATGGTTGTAGAGACTAAGTGCTAAACTACACATATGGAAACAAGCCCACAACATGAACAGACAGTGTTAACACAGATGGCAGCAGAGTTCCTAGCCACAGTCCTCAGCAGTGCCTGCTGTGATTCCTATCTTCTTCTCTAGCAAAAACATACAAACAAACTGTGGTAACACAGACACACACTATGCAGTGCTGCCCTGACAATGAAAGTACTTCACATCACCCTTCATACAGCATATTTCTGTACACCATAGTCAAGTCTCAGTAAGTTATAACAAGAGAATGCATGCCTGAAAAAGCTATTAGTTCATTATAATTCCCTCTGCTACACAGATTGGTTTCATACACACCTTCTTGCACATAGACACATTTAAAAATACAACTGTTGAAGTATGGGTACTAATTCTTGAGAAACGTGTTAAAGATTATGAGCAGGAGAAATCTGTCTTGCCATTTGCATCACAAAGTCAGCCTCTGCCAAATTTTCAAAACTTTGGTAGCAGATACAGTCCTTAGTTTTTTTTCCTCTATATCAGGAAAATCATACATTACTTAAATTAACTGAGTTAGTTTCTAAACCATATGCTGCCCCTAACTTTGACACCTGAATTATTACTAGGAGTGTAAGGTCCAAGGAAAACCATTGAACAAAGATTTCTGAATCAGACCTGTAATGACAGAAATGTCCACCCATCTACTTGTCAAAAGCAAAATCTGCAGAGATCAGTGGGACAAAGATATAGTCAGATATCACATTAAAAAAAATAAATAAAAAAAAGGCACACCAGGGAGAACAGAAGCAAGAGAAAAATTTCAAAATTGAGACTTTAATGACCACAGAAGTCAATGAGAGATCTTATTGGTAAGCAAAGAAAGTGACTCATCTTTTAACATGAGTGCCTTGAGAGTGCCCATGGCCCAACATATCCTCTGACATGAGTGCAGAAATATTAATTACACCAAACAGCTGAAATTTTTAGGATATGCCAGACAGTGGCATTAATACCAAAAGTTATAAAATACTTCCTTGAGAAGAAAAGCAGTGCTCTCCTATACCAGAAAAAATAGAATACCAGCAAGATTGTACCACTGCATGCAGACTATGATGCATGACAATTGCTTACACAGAAATTTTGTTGGAAAACAGTGAAATTCAATATTCAATACAAGGTAGGCTTGTACACAAGAAGATACCGGGATATAAAGAAGAAATGGAGCTGCAGTTTCTTCCGCAGATTCCTCAGGTGAGACATCCTCAAGGGGACACTCACAGAAACCCAGCCATCCTGCCTGTCAGGCGCCATGTGGACCCTCGGAGCAGGCAGCTATTTTACCACCCCAAAACTGGGACCCAGAGAACACTGGGAACCCAGATCTAACAGGACTATCAGGGTTTCAGACTCCTTCAGAAAGAAGCCAGAGACAGACCCCATAAAGTTTGTTAAAGGCTCCTGATGTTCATAAATGTGTTCAGTGAACATTGGAACTGGAGCTAGAGAGCTGCAATGTGGTTACTTGCTCTTGGCTGTGGTGTTCAATTTCAGTTAAGAGTTCACTGAAAAGAAAAATGCTTGATTGATGGACAATTTTAATCTTTTTTTAAAAAAAATAGCAATAAAAATATCTGATTTGGACTAGAGGGATGGATAATTCATAGGAATACTCTGAGCTTGTATTTACTTCTACAGATTTGTGGGCAACTACCCAGCAAGTCCAGGGCCAAGAAGCACAAACCTTCTACGAACAGAACCTAATGAAATGGCCTTTGCTACAGAGCATGGTGCTGGAATCCAGGTTAGACAAGGCTTAAATAGATCCTACACTAGTTCTCTTCCTTCAGCACTGCTGAAGATAGGTACAGCAGAGATTGTTGGGCTTACCCTAGAAGGGAGTAAAAGGCACAAATGCATATTGAGTCTGGACCTTTAAGTCAAGTCCAATGCTTACAGGGTACAAGCTCAGTATACTTAAGGAAGAGACAAAATCAAATGGTCTGAAGACTGAAGTCCTCAGCCCTGAAGAAAAACAAAACAAACAACAAAGCAACAC
Source organism: Chloroceryle amazona (assembly GCA_027560015.1). Taxonomy (NCBI): domain Eukaryota; kingdom Metazoa; phylum Chordata; class Aves; order Coraciiformes; family Cerylidae; genus Chloroceryle; species Chloroceryle amazona. The sequence goes on along the minus strand of JANHFX010017019.1, from coordinate 8,628 downwards.
AAAATCACGAACCTCAAAACCACCAAAACAAACAGCAACGCATTACTTTTCAGATTCATCTCATAATAACCAGAGACATCTGTGCTATAAATGCATTGGAACATTTCAATTACTCAAGTTGCCAGGACCCTTCTTGTCACAAAACCTTACCTGCACTTCCAATTTATGCAACAGATAGTTGCAGGACAAGATACCTGGCATATTCTTCTCTATTTCTCAAATAGATACTATGTTTCTAGGTGCACTCTGATAAGGGATTGCAAACCTAGGAATAGTCATTACATTTTTTTATTCAGAGAACCATGGACATAAGCAAATTATTAGATTTCCATGTTATCCTTTCTGGACCATCCTAAAATAAGGCAATTTGCACTGTTTTAGAAACGATACTTCAGATCATCAACAGAATCTTTTTATTACCACCACATACTCTTGGCCTGATTTCTAAGATGACAGGGCCATTATCTAGAACTACTTTTCCACAGTCTTCAGGAACAATTCTTAATTTTGGCTTGTGAAAAAGTAAGCAGTTACCAGATTTTGTACATTCTCCTTCCTTGGATGTTTTCAAGTCTGGACCGAAGAAAGGTCTGAGCAACCTGATCTGATCTCACAGCTGACAGAGAGGAGACTTTATTAGAGGGCTTCCAACCTGACTTATCCTATGCATTCCATTACTTATGATGAATATAATAAAAACTTAAGGGATCTAAATATTAACTTGACTTAAAAAAAAAAAAAGTCATATATTATAGTCATTGAATACCAGTAAAGAATTTTCCAACCTTCAACTTTTTACACTGAGAAAGTAGTATAAAATAGAGTTTCATCATTTTGTAGATTACAAAAGCCATTGGATAAAAATGTCCATCTACCATCAAATTGGAATCATGATGTAACAAGAATAAGATAGGTAAAAAAAAAAAAATAAATCTATCTGTCATCCAGAATGCATCTTCAGATTTAACCTCCCATCAATGAAACAACTGCTGAAAGCTTTTAAGAACTCTGAAAACCTCTCAAGTGTCACTTAATCATCACTTCTGTGAGATCATCTGCCTGTTTCAGTCCCTGGAACAAGTGGCAAAACAGAAGAATTCAAAAACCCTAGAAAATAATCTGACTGATATGGCGCATACAGCAAACAGTTACGTCCCACAAGATCAAGTCACTCCAAGATCGGAATCTCCCTCCAGTCTACGAGGTGATCCTTTTCCCATGTTTACATTTGTAATACAGCCCTATCCCAAAATGTGAAGTACTTAAGCTAGGACTAGCTTCTCGGCCCGGACATTAAGAAAACAAAGACTCTACACACACACACAAAAACTAAAATATGCTCCTATTCTCATCAGATCATTGCCACTTTTCAATGAAAAATAACAAGACATCCTCCTGTTGCACAATGAATAAAAACAGTCCTAAATTCTTTTTTGCTTCATTAGAACTTGCTTTGAAAGACGAAAGGCTTGAAGCAATTTAGGCTGCACACAGCTGTACCATTAACACAAACAACGGACCATCCCTCAGGCTACTTCAATGTTAACTGAAATCAATGCCTCGACTGGGAGCAGCCTGCCATAGAGAATCTACGGAAGTCCAACGTCATTCAGACTGGAAAAGACCATGTTTCCCTAAAGCATTTCTTGTGTTCTAAAGATCATTTTCCTCCAGTTCTAAAATGGATTTGCAGACCTAAATAGCTCTTGGAATTCCAAATAGCTAGACAGACAAAAATTTACACATCCAGCTTAAATAAAAAATGAAGATTGCATTCCAATTCCCTCTAATTAAAGCTGGAACATTATAAGCTATATATTAATGATGTCAAGACTTGATTATCAGGATGTCATATTTAAAAATTATGCAGAAACCCAAACACACTCTGCCCAGCACAGAACAACAGCATCTCATCTGTTTTGTGATTCTGGCTGATGTGAACGCACCACAAGGGTCCCCTGATCTTTCTGCATACGGCTTCTCATTATAGAACCTCCTCTCACTTTCCTCCTAAAACACTTATCTGACACCTGCTCCTCGTTGAGCAGAAACGATGACATCCCTCATGAAACCACAGTGACTATCAGCCAAAAAGATGAAACTGGTGAGGACACCTGGTTATACCACGCAAATTTACTCAATCTAACTTCTGGAGAAAGAACATCTCTTCTCAACCTCCCATTCCTCCCCCTCACTACAAAAAACAGCAGTTTAGACAGCTCTGTAGTTTCAGAGCTTCAAAGTGATAAGTATTGAACAAAATACTGGAATGGTTTGTACAGCAAAACTCAATGCAGTCATTGACAATAACAAGTCATTTTTCTCACTTCTTTCCACAGACTTTTGGGTTTGTTATCACAAACTAACAGTTCTACTTTAATCTGCCTTCAGGAGAAGATTCTACCCTTTAATTCCTACTCCTCGTTTCTACTTTTTGATATTTTCCACAGGAATGTGGCATCAAAAACTCTTTACAGAAATTGGTCATAGAGAGCACACAAAAATATTCTTAGACACCACTGTACACAAGACAAGTTCACAAAGTCATCTTAAAAAGAACACATATGTTTTACACAACATTTATTTTTATTTATTAAGCAGACCCTTCAGTGTTTACCTTCCAAATGCAACAAAGTCATTTTCTTCATGGAAATAATCATTTCAATGATATAACATAGTAAGTTAGGCATAAATGCTATTAAATGAATCAAGGCACAACCAGTGTAATACCTTTTTAACAAATGGACATCTATTTGCAAAACACTCTGCTTGAATAGCAATCTGGAATCCCACTCACATGGCAAGAGGTGTGAATTTGCATTTGTCAGCACAGCCTCCCTGCCACATGGACCCTTCATTTGCACTATGTCACTTGTCTGTTCTATTACCACTAGTAAATTAATCAAATAATTTGATATTGTTATTTCACTTTTTATTTAATACTTCAATGCTTTATTCAGCACTAATTTAAAAATCCATCAACAAAAAGGAACATATCAAAGCAAACCTACAATAAGAACATTCCTGTTTTAACTGTTATATATATATATGGGTATTGCAGCTCTGCTATGATTTTGTATGACTGGAAAGACTACAGCCTCTACCTGATTGGAATATGAAAATGCTATTCTACAGTTTCATGAGAAAGAGAGATTGAGTCCCAAGTGAATAAAGATACCGCAGGTTTTTCAATGGCTTATTCTTCTGCTTCTCAGAACAGCACTGAGTAAAGCCCAGCCCAAATACATACGGGAAAGCAGTCAAGAGTTGCCACAGTTCCAATTATTACGGCGACGTCATGAAACTAATTCAGTGCATAAACAGACATTCCAACTTTAGTTAATGGACAAGATGATTCATTGTTAGAACATGGCAAGGCTAAATGGAAAGACAAAGGCAGAGACACTGAACTGAATACTAAGACTGGAAACTTCCAGATGTGAGTATAAAATGCCTCTGAGCTGGGGTTACTCAAAATATAAAATACTTCAGAATGTACTAAAATGAGATAGTTTCTATAGTTCTGTCAGAGTAATCATTTCACTTAAGTTTCACAGTTTAAACAGCAAGGGTCAAACTATCCGGGAAGTGATTTTCTTTTTTTTTCCTCTTTTTTTTTTTTTTTTTTCTTTTTAAAACACATCTTGCGTTTCCCAGGAAAGTGATTTGTGACCTCTGAATGATTAAAACTTTCCAAATCTTCTGTTTAGAAAAAAAAAAAAATGGGGTCAGAAAAATAAATCTGGTTATGGAATGGAGGGGAAGGCTTTGGTTTCTTAATTACTTTTCTGTGCCATAATTAGATTTAAATGAATATCATAAAACTGTATTTAGAGTCAGCTTCTAAGACCTAGATGGTGAGTTTGTCATTCTATTGCAAATTCAAATTTAGAATAATCTATGGATTTGTATCTGTCATCACTTGACAGATAATTGTGAAAGTTGTAATGCTACATTTTATCAATACCATAAATAAAGCTCTTCAGTGAGCCAGGAGGAAAAAAGGCACATTTCTGGTCATCAAGAATACTACCTTTTTTTTTACAGTAACACTATTGTGAACTAATTTGAAAAATAAAAACAAAAAACACTCCCAAACCATACACAGAATAGAATTTCACTCTTAAATCACACAAATTCTTTAAGAAGTTATACGTATTATGTATATAGTCCGAGTAAGATAAATATCTTTATTTCATCAGCTGGTATCAGCTGGTGTTTACATCAAGGAAAAGGCAAAGCAAGTTAAAATATGTTTGGTTAAGCAACTCTTCTTGCTTTCCAGGTCAAACCCGGTTACACATCCATTTGTTTTGAAAGCTATGACTTCACAGCAAGGTCTGCATTACACATGGCAAACGCATACTCACTGACATAGTGAGACCCCAAAATTGGCTGAGACATCGAAGAGTTAGTAGATCTAAGTAGAAATAACATCAATGTTCGCACTTTCTGAATATATAGGCTAGAAAATTGCTTTCAGATTTAAAGACCAACTGCAGATTATTGCAGCTGAAGAGGTTTACTTCCTTCAAGAAGAGAACGTCTGTTCTCTTATATTAACAAGATTTAGGTATACATATACAAACACACATATAAAAACACCTACATGAATTTCTCACATTTACTTTTACAAATATTACAAGCCAAATATAAAAAAAAGAAAAAATAAGGTGTAGAGAGCTATGCCTCCAGCAAAATAGAAGATTTGGTTATGACTACCTCCGTATGACCAAGAACAGTATTTTCCAGGAGAAAGAAAAAAGGAACAAGCCAACAGAAAATACTGAAGCACATTCTTGAATATTTCAAGAAGAAATGTGCAAAGATGAGAACATCTGAAACTAGAAAGCTGAAGCACAACTTCATTTTCCTATCATCTACTGTGGAATCAGTCCAGTCCACTAGCAGCCAGAAGTCGTTAGCATATATCCATACATCTAAGCTTATAAAAGAAGAAAACAAAGAACAGGTTTGTAGAATTTCTTTTCCTCTCTCCTCTTTCTTCTATCAGGTCAATAGAGTCAGAAGAGCCTACTTCTCTGGAACGGTAATATGCTATCTTTACTGCACTACAACCTCTTCATTACACCCAGATGGAATAAACATCAAACAGAACAGAGACAATGGGGTTTGCCTTGTTCTGTGACATGTCTAGACAGGTAAAGACTAAAATTAGTCAGCAGGTCCAGGTGAAAAAGGGGTTGCTACAGGTCACATTGAGCCAGCCTACCTGAGCATGATCCAACATATTAGCACAAGACGAACGACTTTCAACTACAAGCACAGAGGACTTCCACTCTCCAGCCTGAATTCAGCATGCTTCATGAGCAGTTAAAAAAAAAAAAAAATCAAATAAGTTAAGAAGCAATCATTTTCAGTCTAAAATATCACCTATGTGCACACACACACACTCCTACACGTACATCCAGCCCTATTTACTAGTGCTACTTTTATTTGGTAATTGTTTTAATACTAAGGATGCAGAACTACTTTTTCACTACAGAACCTTCACATAGCTTTAAAAAGGAATTATAAAATATTGCTTTTTCTCCCGGAGTTATTTTTGGTAGTGACAAGTAACTTAAAAGAAGCTTTCCGTTTCACAGCTTCTAGTCACAAACTTTCCGTATCTACTCAGGGAAGGAGAATTTTTTCATACAAGTATTTCAAGGTTTTCTTAAGTGGTACAGTGAATACTACTTGATTTACACTGTGGTTTCCATTATACCACTCCTTAACATCTGCTAGAGAGTATCTGTAATAGAGTTCTGGCTGTAGTCATCCATCTAGGTTTTCAGGCACTTGGGAGATTTTACAGGTAAGGTGCCAATACTAACCCAACATTAAATCATTTAAAAGTAGGCTTTTTACAAGACCATTAATATTCATCATCTTAACAGGCTCTTGAACTTTTTCCTGGAGTCTTGACAAAGACTTTGTTTACTGTCTAGACCACAATTGGTGGAAACAATAGTTCTACTTTATGTTACTTTACATGGTATGAAACTACAAAAAAAACAAACAAACAAACAATGAACTTCTGCACATGGAATCATAGGAAAAAAAAAATCATATTTGTGTTTTAAAATATTTGAAAAGCATAAAAATAGTCCATATAATTGCTCATATAAAAGGTGAGAAGAATGTCAAAGCTTGTAACTTGACTCAGTTAAATGGCAGGTTTGCTCAGGTGTTCACAACACAATATTCACCCTTACAGTTTAGACACTTACGTGATACCCAAATAAATATATCTTAATCCAAACATACACAGAAATATTGTACTTGGTCTTCAGCTGGTGTCAATCATAATAGTGCCATTGAGATCCATAGAGCTATGCCACTTTTTACCACCAAGCTGGTGGCCCACTGAAATAGTTTTGCAGCAAACACAGAATAGGAAAGAGCAAAGTTACTTCCCCAAAATTGAAAGTATTCCATACTTTCTTGAAAAACAGTGTTTCTACAACTTTGAAAATTGAAGAAGCATACTAAAGTAATATTACACTTTTTTATCTCCCCAAAAATCTCCCTGTAGCACACAGTCGTACTAGGGACATACACATTAGTTCTAATTTTGTTTTTACCTTAAATTTGGAGCTGTTAAAGCATAGTGAATGACCTGGTAAGTTCGGTGCACCTTCCAAAGACAGTACAGCAGAAAGCGTGATTATCCTTAAAGTACAGCTGAAAACTAATTGGGATGCAAATTGTATGTGCTGCAGTATAATTTAGTGTTCCGTGTTGTTAGAGCAATTACTTAAATGAGAATTTAGTGACATATGATACTTCACACAACATTTATAAGAAGCAACTCTGATAGACTGAAACATACCACACCGTATTTGTTAAGCTAAATTAGAACCAAGTTATAAAATATCTCCCTAAATTAACTAATTTATGGTAGACCCGCATTGATAATATTTTAATCATGTCAGCATGTTGCAGTATTACAAACAGCCGCAACTCCATAGCTGCTATCAATCACAGGCTTTTCATTTGATCCAGCACCTTACTCCACACAGGCTGGGGGTTCAATTCTGGCTCTTCTCAAGTCAGTGGAAAAATTCCCACCAACTTCACTGTATTCAAGATTTTGGTCTATGTGCCTAGCCACTGTATAACAGCCATAAATAACAGGTACATAACTTAAAACACCAACTCTCTTTTTCATGTGTGTTATTCCCCACTACCAGTATTACACTCAGAATTAACAGGATTGATATTTACAACTAGTTTTAAACAGCCACTTATTCTCTAACTGCATAGCACTTCTTTTTGTGCAGAGTCATTTATTTTTTAATATCCACTCACAAAACCTTCACTCGGACTTTCAGTCCCTTTGCATTGTGACTTTTAGTCTTTTTGCCTTGTGAAAGAGGCACAAACAAGCAAAAGAGAAAAGATCATCTGTGGCTGCAGCTCTAGCTCAGAAATACCCAGGTGACAGGCAGCAGGAGAAGCAACTTCTAGTTTTCTTTCATTTCAGACCCTCACTTGAGGGTATTACTTTGATAGCAAGTACCTTCTTCAGAACGCAGGCACCTAAGAAGCCAGTCGGTCCATCATATCAACATCTTTGTTAGCAAAATTACCGCATGCACTACAGTGCTCTGTATACTTATGAAGAGTACAAATTACTTATTCAGCCAAATTATTTTCCCTGGGAAAGACACTAAGTTACTTTGGGGACCAACACCCAACAATAAACAAGCACAAGTTAAAGCAGAACTCAAACACAACTTAAACCGTTATCCTTAAGGGGCTACGTCAGAGACTTCTGCAAACCCGCTCACCCAAAAAGAGAGTTTAAAACCCCCGGGGACCGCACGGCTAGAACAAATTGTAGTAAGATTTCCAGATACTGCAACTGTATCCACAAGCAGTTGGGTTTGTTCGTCAAAGCAGACAACAGTGAACAGCTAAATGGTACAGTAAGGAAACCATACATGACAGATTTGGCTCCAGGTAACTGCATTCACCGCTCAGCACACAACCGGTCACAGACCTGAACACTTGTTTTCAATAGTTCGTGCAACACCATTCCTTTCTGTGTTTTCAAAGTCTAACTGTTTGTGTGCTGCTTTAGCCTTGGAAGAGAGCATATGTCTCCCCGAACCAGTGAGGGGCGGGGGAACTAGAGCACACAGGGCAATATTTTTAACAGTGCTTCCCGGGATTTAAGATCAGACAGATGCAAGCCAAAAAAAATTTCGAGGACTCTTCCCAGATTCACTGGCGTTTGCCAGCTTGCAAATGCTTTCTGCAACGATTAAAGAAGCCGCTATCAAAACAAGATGCTAAAACACACGCGAACACCACCTCTCCCCTAGCCTCGGTACGCGGTAAATAAAAGGCACGGGGCACAGCTCGGCGGAGTTTGGGCACAGCTCCCCTCCCTTCGCACCCACTGAAGAGGAAAGGAAAAGAGGATCCCCCTGCCTCAAAGGAGCCGAGCGGGCAAAACAAGTCACAGGCAAGTTGGCCTCGGGGGTGCCCCGCACGGACCTCGGGGCTCCCCGTCCCACCTCGGTGGGCACGCCGCCGAGCCCTGCCGCGGCCGCCCCCTTACCGTGCCGCGGCTGGGGCTTGCCGCCCGGCGGCTTCTCCTTCCTGCCGCCCGCC